>LUCG01192261.1:0-16513 GCA_001633085.1 Carthamus tinctorius | reverse complement strand
TGAATTTAATATTAACGTTTAAATGGCTAATTTGAGGGTTAATATGGTTAATTATTAGTTATGGGATCCAAATATTTACAACTACATAATAGTAGGCTCTTGGACCGGTATTGAACATGTTTCGGGTAGAACCGAATTTTTTTGGGACTAAAATTGAGGACCGAAAACCGAATCATATTCCCGAAACTAAAAACCAAAATAAATACGACAAATATTTGGCAATAACTACAAAATATCTTAATATCATCGGTTTATTTAATTTTAGCATGACATGTTTATATAGGGACGGAGCTAGAATATTTTCAAGCGGTGGCACAATATAATTAAGTTTTTGGTTGATTTTTTAAGTTCTTTATGTTGAATGGATAGAACTTTTTTGGATTTTTGATTGATTTCAAGAAAAAAAAATCGTTTTTTTTTTGTTGATTTTAAGAGAGTTTTTGGATTTTTGGTTGATTTCTGAAGAATTTTCAGTTTTTGGTTGATTTTGAGAGAATTTTTTAGTTCATGGGTGCACCATTTGAAATTTCGAAAATAATAGGGCAACACTCTCCAAAATAACATGGTTGCACCTTTATAAGATTAATCTTTTTTACTTTCGTCGAACAAATAATACGATGACACGTACCACTGTATACCCCTATATAACTCCGTCCATGATTTATATAAAGTAAAATTGGCTTTTAATTGTGGAATGTTATATATAAAAAATTTAAACATCAATGGTTGAATTACTGAAAATTAATAAATGTTAAATTCTTGTGTCATTAATTTGTGAGCTTGTTATATGCATAGATTCTAACATATATTGGCATTGTCTATGTTGTGGGTTGTTTATTTTCCGTTAGAGTATTTTTTGTGTAACGTCTAGATTTTTATTATTTACATTTGTTGTTGTACTCTTAGATTTATACAAGTTAGAGGGCCTTAGAAAATCACTTGCTAACATTGTATTTATGGTAGGGATGAGCCTCGAGGACCGAATTCCTGAACCAAACCGGAACCGATACCATATAATCGATCCGGTTATCATTTTCGATTTTTCTACAATTTCGGTATCCTGGATTTCGGTTTCCGATACCAGTATTTTCCTGAAAAAACCAACACCAAACCCAAACTGGAATATAAGGAGATACGACTTTTAAAATTCCTTCAATATGCATATTCTCTCCTAAGCTTACAGTATCTTTTACTAATCAAGATATATCATCTTCAAAACTAACCGAAGATTGAAGAGGCGATAAACGAACAAAATGAAAAAAGAAAACTTAAAAAAAGAATCCCAAATATTGTTCAACTTTTGATTGGTTTTGAGTTTTCAACTTTTGATTGTTGGAGATTGTTTTTGATACACCTTTGAAACATTATGAAGATATTCTGATTTGCGGTTGGTCTTTATACATTTTCATATTTTGGTCGTAAGTGGTCCTAATACCGATTTTCCCTAACCAAAATTGAAACCGAACCGGTACTAAACTTGAATATATGGTTCGTTTTCGGTCCTACGTTTTATTTCCAAAAAATTACAGTACCAATCGGTTCGACACCGGTCAAGTCCCGATCTCATCCCTAATTTATGGCATAACCGTTCTAACACGTATCTCAATTAAATAATTAACACATTTGATATATATCAAGAAAACATCTTAAGACTCCAAAATGAACATTTTTGGAATGTACATAATTTCCACAAAGAAACTTAAATTAACCTTGCTAGGTTAAGTTAAACCTGGTTCCATACCCCAAATCTTTAGGGAACGTTCGGTATGCAGAGTTCCAATGGTTAAGTTAAACCCGGACACGACCCATTTAACTGATCTTGTCAAAAATTTCAATTCTAACCCACGATCCGCCAACCCGAGCACGACCCATGTAACTCGTTTAACTATACGGGTTCGTGAGTTGGCGATCATAAGCGGATTGACGGGTCAATTCATAAACGGGTTAGCGGGTCATAAACGAGTTGACCGGTCAAATACAATCTACTTCAAACTTCAAATACAACCAAAATAAAATTCGGTTTACTGATTTTGGGCGCAAAATTGAAATTGAATAAGTAAAACTAAAACTAAAAATCATAATAAAATTTTGCAATATAAAGATATTGAAAAAATATATTAAAAAGATAATCACAACCTGCGAAATAAACGGGTTGATGTGTTGACGGATCAAAAAACCCAACCCAAACCTGTTTATATTCGTGCCGGGTTCGCGTCGTGTCGAGAATTGTCACCCCTGAACAAAACTAGAATACCTTTCATTTTCACTTAACGAGGTTTCTTTAACGACCCTTAGCAAGAGGGATTAAATCTGCAAGGATGAAAAGCGTTACACTTGACGAACTATATGGACCAAATTTATAGTTTTGCTGTTGATTTGACATCTTGTTTTTCTCTTTCTCAAATGCACGTAAAAGAAAAGAAAAAGGAAATTGAGATCCAAGCTTTACCAAAGGTAAAAGAAAAAGGTATGATCACCCAATGGGGGGATTGCATGAAGCTTTATGACATGGATGACCCGATCATTCATCTACTAAATATTATATTCATAGCGGTGAAGGTCAGGAGTTCGACTCCTACTGGAGTCTATTGTGGGGGATTTTCCTTGAATGGATGTCGGGTTCGAATCCCAGTTGATGCCTTGAAGCCCTTTAATGAAAATTGGATGACTAGGCTGTGGATGGTTATTCTCCTTGGAGAGGTTTCGAACTCGGGTAATCATGACTTGGTGCCATGATGGCACGATGATACTCCGTTGCACCAACATGCCGTTCAAAAAAAATTATATTCATAGTAGTTTGATAAAGATATATAATATATGATATCAAACTTTGAAAATTAAAACTAATTCTATTTTAATAAAAATGTTATTTGGTTAGAAATATTAAACATTAACAGTTTGATCTTATACATTATAACGGATTCATTCTTTCAAAATGCTAAATTTTCATTACGAATCCATTGTCATTCCCATTTTCACTTCTCTACTTGAACCAAATAGCCCATAATATTTGATTTTATATAATATAATAGACTCCTTTCTTCAAAAGCCTAGTTTTTCATTACCACTTAAATTGGCGGAATGAAAATGCATTCCTATTTTCATTCATCTGATTGAACCAAACGCTATATAATGTTTGGTTTTATATAATGTAGTAGACTCATTCCCTAAAAAAGCTAACTTTTTATCCTTGGTTAAATTGAGAAAGAAAATTCATCTCATTTTCATTCTTATTGTCATTTATTTACCAGAACCAAACAGTTCCTTAGAACATCTCTCATTTAATAATTTTTATATATAAACTTGAACCCAATGACCTGATAACTATTTACCATTTTCAGTGAATTTTTAGTTGTATTTGATGATAATGACATTGATTATGTTTTATGAAGTTAAATAAATATTTTAAATAGTTATTAGACACTTGAATAAACATGTTCCAATAAATGGGCCATGTTTGAATATAGCTTAGTTGGGGTTGGCATCAATTACACTAGGAGGTTGTTCTATAATTTTTCATCAAGTCTTGTACATGTTAAACTATTTATAGAGCTTTAATGATTCTATAAATTAGGTTAAATTAGATCATTTTTAACTCATTCTATTTTATTTCTCCAAAATAAAGAAAGAAGACTCAAAGTCTCTACACACAATTACCTTAACTCTAATCAGTTCTCTATTTTTTATATTTCAACGTGGACTATATTATTAGAATAATATATAAATTTATTATCCTAATACATTTTTTTTTCAAAAAATTTATAGAAAATAATAATTCAACCTTATTGTTAAGAATGAAAGCTGTATCTTACCAAAACATTATCAATTCAACCACNAGAGAGAAAGAAGAGAGAGATAGAGAGAAAGGAGAGAGAGGGTGGGAGTGGGGTGGGGTAGTCTAACGCATCGGCAAACCCATGCCGTTTTTCAACCTTGACAATCAACCTCGACGGTGTTGCCACCCTTGCCGATCGGTATCAATGGCATACCAAAGCCCCTTGACACTTCATTGCGGATGGTCTAATAATATTAAAAACTTAAAAGTTTTTTTTAATTTATTTATAAATTTTGGAGAACATATTTTGAAGCAAAATAGAGAAGAAAAACCTTTTTTTTATTTAAAAGAATTAGTTAATCATGTTCTTATTTTTGGTTATTATACTGAATAAACTCTTCAAATGCCATAAACAATTAATAAAAACTTTAAAATAAAGAAAATAAAGATTTTGAAAAAAAAAACTTAAGTCAAAAAAATCTTCAAAACATTGAAAATATAAGAAAGTAATATCCTCCATACTTGGAAAAAGAAAGGATAAATAACCTCCTCCAAACTAACAAATTAGCAAAAAGATAATTCATGGTTTAATTTATTATTTTAAAAGAGAGAGAATTGGTGGGGAGAGCACAACTTATGATCTTGTAGAAAGTTTGTTAGAGGATATTAAATTGATTAGATATGTTAATAATAATGTTAGAATTTTTTAAAATAAAGAATTAACATAAAATGTATATTTTTTTTGTTGAACTACTTTTCTTCTCAATATTTTAAAAAAATTATGAAAAAGCAGGTTGATAGGTTGCGAGATGCAAGTTGCCTACTAAAATACCATTTCTACCCTCTACATTATGTTCTACAACCACCGGCCAACCCAAATGCGTCCCCATGTCTCCATTATTACATATAAGGTTATGTTTGACAAAAATAAGTTTGCCTAAATCCATTTTTATCTGTATCACTCATAGCAGTTGCCACCTCAGCATCACATTAGCTTTACCACTACCTTACCACCACTATACCATTCCATTCTTATCTATACCACTCTAATTAATTAATTAAAAAAATAAAAGAAAAAGAAAAGAAGAGAGAGATAGAGAGAAAGGTGGGGTGGGGTGGGTAGAGGAGAGACCGGCATGGGGGTACCGGTTGGGGCCTCTACCGGTCCCGTACCGGTTCACCACGGCGGTGTTACCGCCGGTACCGGCTCCCCTACCGGCCCCGTTAAGGATGGCCTAATAAGCTAGGCTATCCAAATATGTACCATAAGTTAGTTTATAAGTTAGCTTATTGAAACGTTACTTGAAGTAGTTTTTAAAAGCTTTTTGTAGTTTTTTTTAATTATACTCTTATTAATATTAATAATTATATCCCGATATACCATTTTTGGTCATTTTACATACCCATAAACTAGTTTTTACCAAACATAATTTATTCATAAGCTAGCTTATCAGCTAGTTTGCCAAACACAGCCATAGTAAGTGTCATTTTTTATAAAAAAAAGATGTAAAAAATGCTATGAAATTGTTGATCACTTTTAAGCAAATATCATTTTAAGAATTGGACTTAAAAAGGAATTGATGTAGTGCATCCCTATGCATCCTATCATAATGTTTGTTTATATCTCATCTAACGAATAATGATTGATAAACAGGTCTTATGTTTCTTATCAAATTTTACACTTTTCACCGAAACCCAACCCTCAAATACAATCTGTTATAAATGTTATATCTAGTATTTAATTGTATTCACCAATAATAGGTTATAATAAATTATAAAATAATTTCAGTTATCAAAATAAATTGTTAGTAAATATTTTTTAACATGTAAATGTTAATCATATAAGAGTTTTCTTTTTCACTCACCCATGCAATAGTCATTGCTATGTTCACCTCCAAAAGGTAAGTGAAACAAATAAGCATTTATTCAATAAAAATTGACAAACTACTTTATATAAAAAAGGGAGGCTAATTGCACCCTTTGACTTAGGATATTGCTATTTATACCAACTTACTAAGGGTATGAATGCATTGAAAATTGGGATGAATGCATTGGGAATGTAAAAAGTGTTATTTGATGTTGATGTGTGTGTGAAGCAATTCACTTTTTAGGTGTGAATAGCAAATCAAAGGGTGTATTTAGCCTCCCCCTTGACTTACTAACCACATCCTTATAAAGTGAATTGCTCACTCATACACATAACATCAAACCTTCTTTTTACATTTCCAATACATGTTTTTTACATTCGTGATACATTAAAATGATGCAAATAGCAACCCTATAAAAAAGGTAAAATGACTATAAACTTAAAATATTTTGCATTAATTAATATACTATATATACAAAGATTATTTTTTATTTATAATTATAACACTTGTCTATAAAAAAAACACAATTGGTAATACCCGAAAAAGAAGCTTCTCCCCAACTAATTCTCGTCTAAACAACTATTCAATGATAAAGAAAAACACGAACAATTAAAAAACACAGAGAATACGAAAGAAAAAATAACTTTAAAATAATATTTAGTTTATGTTCTTTTGATTATTACTTAAACATTTAAATACTTTTTAGTAACAAATATATACGAGGAGAGCTAATAATAATTAGGAATAAGACAGAAATTGTATTTTTCAAACCCATAATTAGGAATGCCGTAATTTAATATTTAAAATTTGTAGTTTTGATTTTCTTTTTAAGTTTTTGAGCATATTTAAGAGATTCATTCGATTAATTTACAATATATTTGGAAATATAGTAGATGATTTATACTTGATATTTTATCACTTGTATAGTTTTTTTTTGAACGACATATAATTTACATATTCCGACACGAAGTTGATAAGGTATCTGGGATCCATACGGACATCCAACTAATCCTAGGCGACTATGCGCCGACCCAAAAGCCGATCTATGGTCAGAAAATCACCACATGATAAGAAATGCCACACTCATCCCAAAGATGTTACCAACAACTAGGGTACTAATGCTTTGATTTATCATCACTAGTAATGATAAAAAATCAAGATACTCTTTTGGTTTATAGAATTGAATTGGATTTGTATTGAATTCCATTCTAATTTCATTTTTAGTTTGAACTTTAAAGATTTCCTTATATTTATTCTAAAATATATAATTTTAAGATTTAACGGGATTTGTTGGTATTATAAAGGATTTTCTAGAGTTGTATGAAATAAAGGATTTATAACATGTTAAAAACATTTGTTATTTATGATTAGAGAAATTATATTTCCTCTTACCTTTTTAATCTACTCATCCTCCTACTCACTTGATCATTTGACATGTGTAATGCATTAATTCTTTTTTTTTGATATCATTCCAAAATTTTAATACATGTCAAATAATCAAATGCATAGGAAGATGGGTAGGTTAAAAAGGTAGAAAGAAATATAATTTTTTTTACAAAATACTTTTTATAATTTTGTTAAAAGAATATCGTGATAAAATCTAGAAATCCTCAATCAATTGGTAAATCAAAATACTTGTAAAAAAACAAATAAATAACAATTTAAGTTTTTTCCATAAATAATTTAAAAAAACTATTAATCTATATTCTATATATATGGAAGAAGTTATAGAAGTGTAATTCCATTTGTACCCCTGGCATATGAAAAATAGCAGTCCCTCTTCCCTTCCACCTTCCCTTTGTCCTGTTTCTGCAGAATTCACCCTGCAAACAAACAAAAACAAAAACAAATTAAAAATCATTCAATTTCAAAGTAAACGAACCCTAGATAGAGATAATTCATTCTCACATAGAGGAAGAACTCCACCTTCAATCTTCCTTCTCTAATGGAGTCCCTCTCACGTCCTCTGCACAGAAGAAAACTCTCGAATGCCAATAGCTTCTCCGCTAAGAACGCCTACGATGGCGTCTTCTCCGGCCACCGCCCCAACTACGATCGACCTCCCGCTGTTAATGTTGCAGAGTACTCCGAGATTTTTGGCAGCGGTCAAGCTGCTTCTTCGATTCCGGTCCTTGATCTTTCAACTTTACAAGAGTCGTCGTCTGATGCTGCTGCTAACTTGGAACTTGGAAGCACGAAGCCAGATTACGGTAAG
Organism: Carthamus tinctorius; assembly: GCA_001633085.1. NCBI lineage: Eukaryota > Viridiplantae > Streptophyta > Magnoliopsida > Asterales > Asteraceae > Carthamus > Carthamus tinctorius. The sequence goes on along the minus strand of LUCG01192261.1, from coordinate 8,655 downwards.
ATTTTTGGTGGATTCCGTGATCAAGACATCGCTGTTTCTTATGAGGAGTTGTTTGCTCGCGATAAAGCTAGGTAATATTTGTTCTATTTCCAAGGGAATTTAATAAATTGTCGTTTTTTGTTGTCTCGATGAAGCTGATGCAAACCTCAACCTTTCGTTTTCAAACATATGAACTGATTTTTGGCATTGTCTCAGTGATGCTGCTTCTGATTTTTTTCTTTTTTCTTCGGCTAAAAAAGTTCTACTTTTTAACTTTTTATTATATGAATGCTTAGCAGAGGAATCGGTGTTTACAATGTACCGACTGGAAGTTTATGCTTTGGCTTCTGTTTGTTCTTTGATTCAGATTCCCCCAATCGTTGCCTTCCTCTTTCTCCATGTATAGCTTTTTTTAGGAGATGCAATTTGCACATTTGTTTGGGAGAGTAGTGGTTCATTTGAAGTTAAAAGCTTTTATTGAGTGGAGTTTAGGTCTGATTCATTATCATCTATGCTGGATCCCCAATTTGAAGAACATCATTGTGGTTATATCTTATCTATTTTTGGATAGGCACTAATTATGAGGTTCTGGGAAAAGGAGTGTAAATTTGTATGTCCATTGCTCTAAAGGTTTTACACATAAATTGCTCAACTAACCATGTCTATGTTTAAGTTCTTTCTGATAACGCAAAACGCCTGCCATTTTTTAGACTTAAACTCTCACTCTCCATGTTACGATCGTGAAAAGTCTTCTTGGTAACTCAGATGTCACTATGCAATTTGTATAGTAACTCAGGCAGTCTGTTGTTCACTAGTGAATGCTGCCATCATGAACTTGGAGGGATGACATTATGAAGTGGAACCAAATGTTTGCGCTTGTTCATTGCTGCATTTATTTATTGCAACATTACTCTTTTTCATATGATATTCATACATGTGTATGAATATGTTAATTTTTTGACCTATTTGAGTTGGAATACCTATTCTTTCGTAGGTTGGTGCAAGCAACAAAATTTTAACTTTTAGATATTTTCGGTTTTTGAATTAGACACGATATCTTTTTCTAGATTTGCTACCTCATTGAGTAATAGTATCATGAATCAGAACACGTAACTTCTAATCTTCTATTGGTATAGGGATTTAATGCAGCCTTAGTCTTTATTGCCATGCTTGATATTTTGTGCAATGTTGTTTCTATTCTGCTGTTTCAACTTCAGATCGTCGTGCTTTATATGCGACAAATGAACTAATATACAGACCCACAATTTCCATTTATAGTAGCATATCTTGATTTCTGATCATCGTGCATAACACCCTAGTAATGCCAGTTTTAGAGTTGACGTTGTAAGGTATCTGAGTATCTTCCGTCAAATTAGGAAAATATCTGAAAATCGAATATTGATTGACAATATCTTGTGTGCATGCTATCTTATGCCGGTTTTCTCTAACCATTTCCTCTTCTTCGTAATCAATTTGCCACCGTCATTTTTTTATTTTTGGAAAGAGGAAACCCCTGGCAAGCTTAATTCCATTTGTTTAATGAGAAAGAGACACAAATTCGATAGCAGTCTGTAACCTTTTCCTTTAACCGCACGTATTGTTTGTAGGGCTCCTTCATCAACAAGCCAGAGCTCTCGTGATTTAGGTGATCCTTCTCATCAATCTTCCGATGCCTTAAAGCAGTTTAACATGTCATATCACAAGATCAGCCAAAGGAGTAAGGATGGGTTAGATGGGAAAACACATGTCACACAATTGCATGCTGTACCTGGATTTACATGTTTCATCGACGAAGCAGCTTCTCAACCAAAGAAGGAGGCCGAGAAACAAAAATCTTCTGTAATAAATAATGTTCATCCCAGTGTAAACTCCAGCAAGGGGGATATTCCTGAGAAAGAAACTTCACAAACTGCTGTGGGATCTAGAAGTAAACACTGTCAAGATGAATCATCTGATGATAGAAATTTTAAGACAGTTCAAATCGATGTCAAATCACATCCCTCCAAAGTATCATCGTCACCTGTCGCTTCAGCAACCAACAATGAAGCAGCTCATCAAACAAAGAAGGAAACCGAGAAACAAAAATCTTCTGTAATAAATAATGTTCATCCCAGTGTAAACTCCAGCAAGGTGGACATTCCTGAGAAAGAAACTTCACAAAGTGCCGTGGAATCTAGAAGTAAATATCGTCAAGATGAATCCGTATCTGATGATAGAAATATTAAGACAGTTCAACCCAATGTTAAATCACATCCCTCCAAAGTATCATCATCACCTGCAGCTTCAGCAACCAACAATGAAGCAGCTGCGCATCCGAAGGAGGAAACTGAGAAGCAAAAATCATCTGCAACAAATAATGGTCATTCCAGTTTAAACTCCAGCAAGGAGGATTTTCCTGAGAAACAAACTCCAGTAAGTGCTGTTGAATGTAAAAGTAAATATCATCAAGTTGAATCGGTATCTGATGATAGAAATTCTAAGACATTTCAGGCTGATATCAAATTACATACCTTCAAAGTATCATCACCGCCTGCAGCTTCAGCAGCCAATGTAGATAATCATAAAGATTATCGGAACAGATCAACTGCTACAAATAGCGGGAGGTCTGGGACATGGAAAAGTGATACTCATGGAGGATTTTCTCCTACTTGCTTTGATGAGGAACTTGATGTCAATTCTGCCGCCGCCGCTTCTGCAGCTGCTTTGAGAAAAGCTATAGAGAAGGCTCAAGAAAGCATACGAATTGCAAAAGAATCAGTGGGCAGAAAGAAGGAAGGTCTTCGAAGCTTTTCAAGCAAAAGTTTTAAAGATAGCTTGAAAGTTAAAACTAGAGTGGCACATGTAAGCGCAGGTGAAGATCATAAAGAAAAAGACAATAAAATAAAAGAAACCTTTGAGAGAATTGGCGCTGCATCACAAGTTTCTTCCAACATATGCAGGAATCATAAGCATGGAGGCACAGTGGTTTTTCCAGACTTTGCAGATGGTGAGAAGCTTTTTGGTGCTAAGAAGGTTATAGATGAAATGCATGGGAAAATTTCGGAATCAGCTAAGAACTCTGAGATACCAACAAGGTCTTCTCATGGATTGATAGACCATAAGGCAGTACGCGATTCTAAAGAAATTGCAGGTGAAACAGAAGCTGCAGGTCTTGGTTCTGCGCGAAAGTACGAATATGCAACAGGGTCTTCCGAAGTTGTTGAAAATAATTCATATGATGCTCCACAGGAGGATAATCAGAGATCAAATGATTTTCTTGTACTTGAAAGTTGTGAAGAGAAACTAAAAGATACCGAGGACACAGTCAAAGATGACAAGCCTAGTGAGTTGGAGGAGAATAATTATGAGGTAGGACCAAGTAATGCCCATAAATTGGCTGAAGGATTAAACAACTTGGCTTTGTATCAAAAGGTGGAAGATGAGAAGAAAATATCTCAAGGGTCTGATCAAAATGGTTATGAGAAGAGATTCAGTGAACCATTGGAGTTGTTGGAAAATGAGAAACAAGAGCTTCTTGAACAAGAACACGACGAGAAAGTGGCAAGTGCAGAGAGGCATGAGCCAAATAGCTTTGATAAAGCAAGTGAAAAGGTGCTTGAAGATGAAAGAGAACTGAAAGAGGATGGCGACATTGAAAAGCTCCAGGAAGAAGATATGGGTGAGAAGTTTTATGATGTTTCTGAGTTGGAAATGATTGAGAATGCACAAACTTATGCCAACAGCTTTGGAAACACTGAACTGTCTCCAGAAGAGGATTGTGAGATGAAAGAGAAAGAAATCCACAAGGGAGAAGAACCATGGAAAAAGTTGGATAAAGTCCATGTATTGGAAAATTATGAGAATTCATCAAGCGATTATGATGATGCAGAAGAAAGTGAGAGTGTGCATGGCTGTCATGGAGTAAGTCAAGAGGACTGCAAAGTTGGCCAAAGTGACAACAATGTAGAATCAAATCAAGAAGTTGATGATGTTAGCACCAGCTCAGCAGAAGCTATAGGAGCTTTCTATGAGTTCCAAGTAGAAGACACAGAAGCAATAGAACTGCCATATAGGTCTGGAGGAAAAGAGATCTTTGAAAATATTTCTGTAGATCATACCGCCTCCAAAGACAATGAGGATGAATGTGAAGCAAAATCTGAGAGTCTGTCAGATCGTCAATTAGCTGATGTGCACCTTGGAGAAAATGAAACTGAACAAACTGATGTACGATCTGAATCATCTTCGGATATGATACTTGGTATGGAGATAGAGGTTAACGAGTACAAAGAAAGAGAAGAGATCGTCAAGGAGACAATTATTTTTCCGGAGGAAAAAGAAAGCAACCTCCAACAATCTCATGAAGGAAGACCTAGAATTAGAATTGAAATGGAAACAGGAACAACTGAAGAATCTAAGGTGTGGACTGAGATGGACGGAACCATGGACATGAATGAAAATATCATAAAGAACCAATGTAGCGAAAAGAAGGATGAAACTAGAGAATCTGTGCCAAGCAAAGTGGTGGAAAAAGAGCACCACAAAAGGATTGAAGAAGTAACTGCTGAAGAAAGGGAGCGGGAGAGAAATAGATTAGCTGTGGATAGAGCAATTCGCGAAGCTCGGGAGCGTGCCTTTGCTGAAGCTCGTGAAAGAGCTGAAAGGGCTGCTGTCGAGAGAGCTACTGCTGAAGTTCGGCAAAGAGTAATGGCTGATGCTCAAGAAAGGATTGCAAAGGCTTCTGCTGGGACCAAATCTTTTGATAAAACTTCTGCACAATCCAAGCTTAGAGCAGAGCGTGCTGCAGTAGAGAGAGCTACCGCAGAGGCTCGGCAGCGAGCTTTAGAAAAGGCAATGTCTCAGAAGAAAACCTCTGAGCCTAGGGCTCAAGTTGATGAGATTGGGCAAACCACTTTTTCTGTAAGTCATGCACGTATCATCTTTGCTTTCTCCGTCCAAATTTTTTGGAAATTCAATCTAGTACATTCCAGACTTAAATTTGATTTGATAGCTTGAATTTTCTGCAACTCCCAGGATGCTTTTATCTTGATACCTTTTCTATACTTAAATACGGAACCAAAACAAACTTTATCTATTTTAAAGTTCAAGAGTAACTCATTTGACACTCAAAAGTCAGCTTTGGACTTTCTCTTGGGAAGGAGGGAGTATTATTCATCAGCATTCATTACTTTTCTCAGATTACAGAATATAATTTGGAAAGTGACCTACAAAATTCCATGCAGGATATACACATTTCCAATGGAGGGAGTTCTGAATCAGCTCAGAGAACTAAAGCAAAGCTAGAAAAGCATAACAGGATCATGGAACGGGCGGTATGCATCTTGCTACTTGTCTATAATCGAAGTCTTTCTTAGTTGTTTTCTTTATTACTCATGAATGTCTTGTCTTTGGTGTACTTTTCTGTTTTTTTTCCAGGCCAAAGCTCTTGCAGAAAAAGAGAAGCGTGACCTGCTTGCTCAAAAAGAACAAGCTGAGAGAAGTGTAATTATATTTTCAATGAATTGGAATGGTTTACCAGTTGTTAATGCGTTCTTTTTGTTTGTTACATTTGGTATATAATTGTGATTGCAGCGATTAGCAGAAAATCTTGATGCTGATATCAAAAGGTGGTCAAGCGGGAAAGAAGGGAACTTGCGTGCACTGCTTTCAACCCTGCAATATGTATGTACAAGCTTCTAGCTCAGATTAGAGTCTGAAAATTTTCTTATCTTCCAAAATCCAAAAGTTCATCTTTCAGAAAAAAAAAGTCTTGGGTAGTTCGTATTTGTTATGATTACATTTTCTCTATAAACATGGCTAAAGTCAACAGTGAGTTCCTAACTATAATTTCAAAGTTTTCCTAGTAACAAATGATATGGAGCGGCATGCTTAAAATATATGCTAGCTATTTATATCATGAAATTCAACTTAATATGATTAAATTTTAGGCTTTACATCTACCAAAGGTTGTTTTTTTATTGCATGAAGGTAGAATACCACCCACCAACTTTCAGTTTGTACTTCCGTATCTTTTCCTGCTCCTTGTCCGTGAAGTCTTGGTTGTTTCTCATTTATAAAAGCTGGACTCTAAAATTATAGATTCTATGATTTTCCTTCATGCGTAATAAAAGACGTAATTAAGTTTACAAGGAAATCAAAACAATAATTACTTGAAAGAAAGTAAATGTGTACATATTTACACTCCTTTCTCGAATAAAGAAACCCATTTTTCTATTTTCTCATAGGCTCTGATAAGTGTAGATTCTTGTTTTCCATCTTAGTTATCAAGACAAGTTGTTTTCGCTAGGATGTCATGAAGCATACAAAGGAAGAGAGAGTATGCTTCTGTAAATGGCTAAACCTCAAATGACAAATAGCCTAAATACTATATGTCAATAAACTAAACTATAGCCTTCAATAAAAGACGGTAAAAGGAATTTCGTGGACCCAAATAAATGTCATGTAAATTGATGGATAGATCAATACCTTTAACATGAAAGTTTTCTAAAACAAGAAAATCTTGCATTTTTCATGGGATAGCTCTGAAAGGAAGTGAATCCAATTTTTATGCGGCAGAGAGAAAAGGAAAGAGTTGCAATTGACGAGGGACTAAGGACGCACATTGCTATTTTATACTATAAGTAGATACAAGATACATTTTTAGGTTTGATTAAGTGATTTTGTTTTGTTGCAGATCCTTGGAGCTGACAGTGGTTGGCAACCTATCTCACTGACAGAGATCATAACCAGTAGTGCGGTTAAGAAAGCGTACAGGAAGGCCACTCTTTGTGTGCACCCTGACAAGCTGCAACAAAGGGGTGCAAGCATTCAGCAGAAGTATATATGTGAAAAGGTGTTTGATCTTTTGAAGGTATGCAATAAAAATATCTCCTTTCTTCCCTCATTGCAGTTATGCACACTTTTGTGTTAAAACTTGACATATCACACAGCACCGGGAGGTGCTAAAAACAGCATTAAGAGGTTAGACACATAATCGTTTACAAAACCAGAAATCGTACAAAATTATAAACCAGATGCCATGTGTTGTGTGAAGAAGATGCAGTGTTTATAAGTGTTGTTTCATATATGAAACGTTTTGGACTGTTCTGTGTGTGGGAAAAAGTAGCCTTGAACGTTTCTGATACGAAACAACAGTATATAAACACTGCATTTTCACACGTGTTGTCTCAACAAATGAAAACTGGTTTATAAGTTTGTATGGATTATTGGGTTTGTGAAAGAAGGGGACTCTAAGAAGTTTAGACTATTCGGATCCCAATCAAATGTAATATCTGAAGTAAATATGCCAATTTTGAGATGTCTTTGACTCTTTCCATTTGGCAAAAGCAAGTCAAATGAAAAATTAAATGGAGTATTGACCACAAATGTAGTGACCCTAATGGAACTATGGAAGCAAAGCATCTGTGAGGAGAAAATCTGATTTCCAAAAATTTAAATTTAATGATGTAGATATGTAGAGATAAGTTGCTGAAAGAAAGAACATCAACATAAGTAAGAACTTGGATTTTTAAGTTATGTTTTGATATGTTGTCGACAGGCCGCATGGAACAGATTTAACTCGGAGGAGAGATAGCAGAACAACTTGTCGGCCTGCGGATCAGTTAATGAATTATTTCATTAATCTATTTAAAATTAATTATTTGAAGTATAGAAATGTTGTTGAAAGTCATTTCCCAAATATGGGAAATATGAATTAAGACTGTAAATGTACATACATTTAGTTTCCATTTTAAACTTTGAATGTTTGGTTAGAAGCCCAAAAATTGCAGGGATATGAATATGGAACTACAGTAGGAACCTTGTTGGTATATAGCTTTAGGTTTTCATGTTATGACTGATGTGGATTTTGTTTTATAAAAATTAAGAATTATTTAAGAACTATTTCATTTTGCCTACTGTTTATACTTGTCGATTTTGCTGTTTATAAAATCAGTTATATATTGAAGTGAACATGAAATGTTAATAATTGATGTTGTTTGCACGTCAAATATGTTTAAACGTTAACGTTTTTCTTATGATGAATCGGAGAACTAAATAATAATTTCAAAAATAAGAGGCCGAACAAAATCCAACTGACATAATATTAAAACAACATGATACGAAATAACATCGAATAGTTCACAAACATATTTTGAAGTATAATCAAGCGTATCAAGATGTAAGAAGCATTTCTTAACCGATGACAGTAAATGAGCATTTGATCACACATGCATCGGCCACTTTAGGAAGGAGTGGTATTGATATTGTCCGCCTTAACGTTATAAATATAAATTTTATTTCATTATATATGGTGACACACAACGACTTGATATGGTAACACTTTTCATGACACCGTAAACTACGGCGGAGGAACGAGATGGTGGTATGTGCCACCGTATGCCACATACTAGGTCCAACCATGGGTTGGAAGTTGATTCGTTTAGATTCATATGGGAATTGTTTCAAAAAGCTACTTGAAGATAAATATGTGAACCGACGGCCGACAAGGTTCGTGAAGCGTGGCGTCGCAAAGTGGTAAAATCTCAAACTTACAAGTTATAGCGAGATCACGATGTATTTTAAGGCGGGGTTGGGTTCCGGTGAGGAGTGCAAATTTGGTGAGAAACATGAGGATTGGTTATCAACTGTTGTATGAGATATGGACAAACATTAGGATTAGATGCACTGAGATGTGCCGGG
>LUCG01192250.1:0-12144 GCA_001633085.1 Carthamus tinctorius | reverse complement strand
AAGCTGACGTGGCGCTGACGTGGCAGCTGGTACCATTGGTGCAGGTTGGCACCATAGTGGATGACCTGAAAAATCTCAAGAAATATAGATGGACTTATTTGACCAGGATATACAACAACAGGAGCCCATTTTCTTTAGGAGAAAAGTTGAAGGACATACAAATGATTGAGGCAAACTTAGCTTGCCCTACTCACGTCCTAGGACGTGAGTAGAGGCCATCATTGTATCTGATAACCAGTTATTGAGTAATCATTGGTTATACATCCAGTATTTGGTTGTGTTGTTTGACTTGATTGTGTCCAAGTAAATCATTTTTTAAAGAAATTGAAATTATATATAATCGGTATTATCCTTCTCCTTTCTACGTTTTATTCTCAGGATCTTAGATAAAATTTATTGTTGGAACCGTAAAAAGGTTAAAAGATCGTTACTTTATAAACATTCATGCAAGTAACAAAGAAGTTGGAGCGATGTTTAATTTTTAATCTTTAAGCTCCATTATGTATTTAAATTCTTAACTTACTGAGTTACGCATAATATAGTAAGAAGTCTAAAATACAGAAATTTTTAAACAAAGAATTTACAAACATTTAAGTATTTTTTTTCTCCAACAATTGCAAAAAATGGTATTTTCTTTTAATGGCAAGCTAACATACACACACGTTCCTAGGGTATCCGGGCTCCCACTTAAGGGTGCCACCTGTCTAAACCTCGCCGACCATGGACCAACCCAATTAAGGGTACCACTATATGACAGACCACTGAGCTAGACATGATTTGATGCACAAAATGGTATGTGCTAAAATAGAAAAGAAATCTTTAAATTTGAAAACGAATCTATAAAATTTTAAAAGAGCAGTAACATTTATCTTTTTTTTTCCATCAAAAGCCTCTGCATAACCATCCAATGCAACACCATCTTTACAATCTTTTAAAACTACTACTTTATTTCATTCACATCCCAAAACACATCATCAATTACATATTAACATGGCATCAAGTACTTCCAGGATCGGATGAAGTGCCAAATTTGATGAGAAACATGAAAAGTGATTATCAACCGTTAGATGAGAAATAAACAAACACTAGGATAAAATGCACTGGATCAAACCACAATTCATGAGAGGATATTTGATTATAAGTGATCAACAGGTGAAAAATATTTCTCAAACTTCTCACCAAAAATAGTACTCCTCACATAATCCTATGCATGAGGTTACAACCGTCAAGATACTTTGTGGTTGGTGATAACCCATTAACCGGCGAACACTAGAAAAGCCTGGTTTGGTACGTAGGACAATACACGACAGGATTAATGAATACTCGTTATCCCACCTTTAATGCGATAGTTAGACTAGAATTGAACATGCCCGAGAGCCGAGAGACAAAAATGCATTCCAATCTGTTATTTGGAAATAGGAAAAACAAAAATCAAGGAGACGGTGGTAAATTACTAAACCACTCGTGGCAAATTAAAACGCAAAAACCTTCCACGAAATTCTTTCACCCGCCTACCTCACCCGCACACGTTCAATCCCGTCCTGTCTAGTTCAATATACCAAACACAAACCAAAAGGCCCAGATCTCAAAAAGACGATGAAGATTCAAACGAAGAATTTTCTTGTGTTTAATACATAAATACAAACTATGTTCGTTAAGACGAAAAGGGACTAGCATAATTTACGACTAATCCTGAGTCTATGCCAACTAATCTTCCGATAATTTACAACCGTCAACAATAACAACACGATTTCCTCAAGAAATCTCAACTCTATCTTTCCTCCTTACTTTAGCATACAACATGAAAAGAATCCCATATGCAAGAAAGCAATTACTCAGTCGGAGTCGCTACCAGAGTCCAAGAAGCTAAACTCTCTCTGCCCATTCAGTTTGATTAACAAGGTTCCTCTATTTTCTTCCTTCCATTCGATGTTTTCGGCTTCTAATAGATTAACAACCTATAAGAAGCGTCATCCAACATGTGAGAAGCAGATCAGGTATACCAGAGCCCGCTAGATGGCTGGTTCATCACTTATGAGCCTAATGCCCTCATGGAACTCGATCCCCAAAGGAATTGCAACTCCCACACTACAATTGCGAGACTCGAATGCTCACCTAGGGTCCAGGTTCACGGGAAAACCGCAAACAAATTGAAAAACTGACAAACACCTTAGTAACCATTCATCTAGATGGCATGCACATGTGCATACAAGTAAGTTTTAAGCAATTTGTCCAGCATGCACATGTGCATAAAAACCAAAAAGTAGGTTCAACTACTTGTATGCAAATGTGCATACAATCCAGATAAATGTTCACTCGGGTGTTCCTCATTTTTCTAAATGTGGTTTTTTCCTAAATTAGATTTTAGGCGAGTATTCAAATGTTACAGCTCCTGTGAGACTCGAATACTCGCCTAAAATCAGATTCAAGAAAAAACACAATTTTTTTGAAATATTGAAGAACACCCTGGTAAACATTCATCCGGACCCGATGTACATTTGCATACAAGTTATTTCAAGCAATTTGTTCGGTATGCACACGTGCATAAAAACCAAAAATAACTCAATTATTTGTATGGATATGTGCATAGCGTCCAAATGAACGGTTACCAATGTGTTATTCACATTTTCATTTTTAGGGTTTGGTTTTCCTGAAAACCTCTCTACTAGCCGATTCATGCAAGTATACCACCTCAGAAACAACTGTGATATTTTGTCACAGTAACCATAAGTCGATAAGTCATTGATGATTGAGCTTTATATGTATCTATGACCTTTGATATGGGTACCCTTAAGATGATTGATCATTGGGATAGTAAATAAGACAACTCGTTTTTAAAAGAAAAGAAGACGATTTCATACCGACTGTTTAAGCTTCGACTTCCCAAGTCCATGACTCCCACATCCCGTGATAACTCTGAACACCCGCACAGCTATGAATCACAGACTCAAAAGAGAATGTATTAGTCACGCTAAAGACTTATATGATTAAAAGACGCTCAGAAAGTAACAACAAAATATGAACGAGATGTGCTTACAACGAACATATGCGCCAAATAACAGGTGAAGTTTTAACAACTTCATTCCTTGTTTCACATGTTGTCCATGAAGATCGATTGTTATCACATTTTCAATGCTCTTGTTCCTGCGTTCCATATAAGTATCTATGTCAGCTGATATGAAATGATCGTTTGTGTTAATATATTCTTCATGTTGTTCACAAACCTTGAAGTGAATATATCCTGGCTTGCCCTTTGATCTGCCTGTCGAGCCTTTTCATTGCACATCCTCCCCTGAATCAAAACTATAAAATTCAGTCGCTACATAAGCATTTCGTACCAAATAAATAGTTTAGTCCTTTGCTCTCATAACTTAAGACAAATATAAACATCATGAAAAAGAAACACCGATCCAGTATATCAAACAAACTAAAGGTGAACGCTTTATATGATAAACAAGTTTCTAGTTTGGCCGTTAGAACTTTCTATGAATTTCTTTCAACAAAAAGGCGAAGCATCCTCAATCTCTCTCGTGTACATACCTGATCGGAAAGATATGCTGCATATTCTCGCTTTCCGCTTGCATATGCAGTTGCAGCCTGCACGATAGAAAGGCAACAAAAAGCTCATTGTAGATGATACAACAAATACGATGCAACAAAAGCAAATTACCTTGTGATAGTAGGACTTCATTGAATCCCAGTGCTGACTAGCGGTATTCCTATAGTTCTGATAATCATCGCCTTTGGCTACAACCAGAATGAGTTAGAAAGCACACTATAGTCCGTCTATGTAAGCAAAGAAAGCGGTTTTTTCATTGAAAACGATTAAAAAGAATGCAAAGAGCCTAACAAACTAAAAAAGACACTAAAACAATCATAATGGAAGGAACCTATATGCATTCAACGTTTAGTGAAACTTCACTTACCATGAACTTGCTGCTTTTCGACTGTATCTTCTGAAGGATAGTCAATCATTTGTCCAAGTGACTCCATCTTTTTTACTACATTTCTCCAGTTCATGCTGTCTGGTTCGTGTTTCGAACTCTTTCGTGTATTGAACAGAGATTCTAACACGTCCCGAGTAAGTTCAGACGAAGTTTTGGGGGCAGACGGATGTTCAGTTCCACAACTAGCAAGAACATCAAAATAATTCCTGAAAGAATATAAAAAATGGTTCAAGTAAGTTTCGCAATATTAAGACAAGATCATTTAATATCAGCTGACATCAATACATAACAAAGCAATTAATATTTATTTAAAGCCTCTTTACCTGTCATTACAGCCTGTATATGTTACATTACCCTGGAGATCACTTTCAGATGACGAAGCTAAGTCAGATGTCCTATCGATCAACTGTCACAAAGGTATCATTGCTATGAGAATATATTAGATAACATAATAAATAAACATACCCAATATATCCCACTTGAAAGTAGGAATAGGAGAGTAAGATGTAAGCAAAACTTTCCTCTACCCTAAAGGGTAGAGAGATGTTTCTATAAAGATGACAGAAATTACTATCACTTATCATGGGGACCAGTGACCATGCATCTTTTTCAGACACATGATCATATCTCACAGTAGAAGAACTCTCAACTCACTAAGGTTGCATTTGGTAAATTAGTTGATAGTTGAAAAATTAGTTGTTGGTTAATAAGCTACCTTATGCCAACCAAACGGGGCTCTTTTCTCTATGAGGTTTTACTTCGGAATGAAGTATAGTCGTTTGAAGTATCCAAATTTTGTAATGAAAAATATATATGCAAAACTAAGATTCTATTCATTTATACCATTTTCTTCCATTCTCCAATAAAGGGTCCCAACTCCAATTCTCCTAACATATTAAATGAAATCCACAATCATCTTTTAATATTCTCACATCAAATAAATGGCACCCACAAAATAAAGATGTTACAAATGCCCAAATTTCAGAGATCCGGTGGCAGAGTGCATCATCAATTCATAAAAAGGCGATGGCATTGTCTATATGCAAATGCTAAACTCTAAAAGACGTGAAGCACTCTCTAGCCGTGCTCAACATGTCCTATGACTCATATCAATTGATATGAAATTGCCATATTACTTTAACAAATACCTCTATAGACTTCTGACGAAAGCACTTCACTGCTAAGCACAACTTAATAACATGGCGAGAAATTATTACCAAAGAGAAGGAAACCACTCGCTAGTCTAAATAAGTCCAGGTAGCATTTCAAAGATGCACAAATAACAAGTTGCTTACACCGTTACTTGATTCTAGAAGAGACCTAGTATCTTTACTTCTTGCATTTAAGTTTTGAGTTTCAATGCTCTTGGCGAGTTCAGATGGGGGAGCAGTTAATTCAAGCAGTATGTCCAAGGCCTGAAAACAAGACAAGTACAAAAACATCAATAAATAGACAACGCAAATAAACCAAACTAAACGAACGCAATACGTCTCACTTGAAGATAGATCCTTGAGGGTTGGGATGTATGCAGACCTATTCTACACTCCCAAAGGGGAAGAGGCAGTTGTTTTTGTGCAGCTTATGAAAAAGTGTAGGCGAAGATAGATGATAAAAAATGTATGTACAAAATAATCAGTACAACTCCAGTCCCTAGCAGCAGCAGGCTCAACGTTGATATGCATACTCTTAAGTCCAACTTTTGCAATAGTTACCGATGATTTCAAATTTGTACTTCATGATAGGTTGATTGAGTGATGATGACAATACAGAAACCAAAGCAAGAAAAGCAAAATGTTTTCAAGAACAAGACTTACCTTTTCAACATCATAAGCAGACTGACCTGCCAAAAAAACACAAGGATGCTTCAATGACAAAATGCATCTATATTTAACAAATATAACTAAAAGCACGTGATTTATCAAGTAAAAACAAGTTACATAAAATATACAAAACAAACAGATGTTGCATGAAATGATTTATCAATCAAGTCATGCTTCCATCACATTTCTATAACAAATTTCATCTTCTCCCTCTTAATGCACCCAAAACATGTTTACCTTTTCAAAGGAAACAAGCATTTCCTCTTGTATATAAAATCAACTTTTCCAAAAAAAATTGGGACGGGAGATATATGATGTTATTTGCTCTTATTTTAAACTCGGATTATAACCATTATGCTATTCAAGAAGGTAGTAAAAATAAATGAGAAGAATGAGCAACACCATGACACTTGCAAAATATTTTCAATCCTATGAAATCTATATCTCATTATTTGACCAACAATATAAATTGTAGAAAGAATATCAAAACTGTTTTCATTCTTGTTCATCTTTGCATCATTTCTACCCCCAAACAAACATGGTTGAATTTGTATGTTTAACATGGTGAACAAACATTTTAAGAATTTTGATCAAAATTCCATCTTCATTCACCCCTTTGCCCACCCTTATTTCTATGTTGTTTTGTCATGTGAACACCAGCAAGAACTTGCACAAATACCTGCATTCCACTGACAATAAGTATACACAAAGACCAACATGCACATACACATAGCCACACTATATATATATACACACACGCACATAAACCAAACAAGCTCAGCATATCCCACCCATGGGATCTAAGCAATGGGGTGTATGCATAATTGTCCCCTGCTTCAAAGAATATGATAGGAGCAGATACAAGAATTGACACCTCAGCAGGATAAAAACAAACAGGCTGGAAAGATGCCCAACTAAAAAAGGCAATAAGTTTCAATCCACTTGGAGTTACGGGAAATCAAGATATGCATGGAAAGCTCGCGACAGACAGGACGTTCTCAAAACAGCCTACAGCAGTTTGGTCCACGTTCCAGCCCTCGGATTCCTTCATCTAGGGATCCAAATCATTTTTTTATGTTATTTTCGGCTTTTATTTTATTAAGTTTAGAAGCAAAACGCGTAAGTGGTTTCTGATTTTCACACCTGTATTAGGGATAGTATCAATCTCATTTGCATCTTGGGTTTCAAATTTTGAAATTTTGACCGACCTGCCAAAATTAATTTAGCCTATAAAATGGTCCCCTTGAAAATCGAATAATATTGAAGTTTTATTTGAGTTTTATTATCACTTATGTTCTGAGTAAGTATAAAGCTGTTGTTTCCATGAAGACCCCGCCTTGTTGAAAGTGTGTGAGAAAAAGAAAACTTGCTCAACAACTTTTTAAGTAATCAACTAATCAAGAAAAGAGAAAAAAGAACTATAGAGTGAAAGTTAAGACCAGAGAAGAGAAGAGGATATACCGAATTTGAAAAGAAGAAAAAGGCCACTTAAAAGTTGGAAACGCTAAAAACAAAACAAGTACAAGGAAACATAGCAAAGGTAACAAAAACAACAGAACGCCGAAATTTAACTTAAAACACGGTTTGCATGTTCCCTAACCGTGCCCCACCCTTTATTCCTCCTATCTATGCTACCTACAGGTCTCTACCCCTATTCTGCTAGACTTAGACCAGCTACATGTCCCACCAATATGCACATTAGGCATGGCGATTTTCCCCAACAAGTTGAGGGAACCCGGTTCACCTGTCGTGCCCGAGGCCGACAAGTCAAAAACTAGGGCCGAGACTGCGACCAGGTACCCTGACCTGCCCCGTCCCCATATGTGTAATATATATATATATATATATAAATTAAGTTATATATTTATATATAGACGAGATAGCTAACTATTTCAGAAAAAAAAACAACAAATTATGTGCAAAATCACATGTGATTTTACATTAACAACCAAAAAATACACGTGGGCTACTTTAGCTGCAACTGAAGTTGCAGGTTGAAGTCGCGTGAATCATATATGATTTTGTACATGACTTCAGTGTAAAATCATATATGATTCAGCCGTATTCCTGTTTTCTTAAATAGTTAGCGTTCTCGTATGAACCCACCCTTATATATATGATATAATATTTATATTTTGTTAACCAATTTTGACAATACTTATTGAACCATGAATGAACCATGGATAGACCCAACAAAAAGTAGGGGAGGATTCAACTCCCCACCCCCATCCCTGCCACATTGCCATGCCTAATGCACAAAGACATAACCAAACTTCCTTTCCGCATCACACAGAATTCATACAAGCAAACATTCACAATCACAAATTGCCACAAAGAAATAGGCCAATGCAATAAACAGAATATATGAATATATTATAGTACTCACAGAGCACGTCCTTGACCAAATCCATGCCCAATTCACAATCGTCACTAAGCATCGAGCACAAAAACTGTTCAGCATCTTCATGGCTGACAGCTCCATCAGCAGACCCCTTCCATTTATGAATACCCCTTTTCCTACTAGAAGTAGGCACATAATCCTTCCCAATCACAGTTGACACCATTCCAGTTGCAGCTATGACCTTGTTCCCCCTACTTCCTTTTGTAACCTTCCCTCCAATACTTCTATTATAACCATCATAACTCGATAAGCCAGAGCTTCCGCTCGAACTCGATGCCGTCTCCGTCAAACTCCCAAAAATCTCCGCAGCATCATCGTCACGATTAGCACTCGAACTCGAAGCCGTCTCAACGATTCCTTCCTCTTGGTTAGAGAAGGCCATCGCTTCCTCAATGGAAAACGAAGCAATTCCTTCCGTCAAATCATTCAAAACCCTAGCCTGGCCCTCAATCTGACCCGAAGTTTGATTTTGACATCCGGACGTTTGATTCGACTTGGAAATCGGAGGTTTAGGTCTCTTCTTCTTCTTTGAATGCTTCATATCTCACAAAGTATCGTTACATACAACAACAAACATGCATATAAACATTCATATATATAGATACCAATAAGTTACACGATCAAACCGATAGATTGATTGCATAAACAATGAAAGATACGAAAATTACGAAATTGGGGAAATGCAAAGGAATTAGGCGTGAATTTGTTTGGTCCAAGATTAGGGTTTTATGAGGATGAGATCTCCACAAGTTAATGATTACAGATCCCAAAAACCCTAACCTGGATATTGGGGGGGAGATCGAGGGAGAGAAAAAAGGGGGAAAGAAGAAGGGGGGGAAAGGGTTTGACTATGGATGAAGAAATCTAACTGCTATGCAAAAGTAACGACTAAGGAAGGTGTGTGGCGGAGAAGGATTGTGATTGTATTAGGTGGTGGTGGCCATGGGACGCCATTGAAATCAAGTTAAAAATCCTCTCTCCCCCATTCGTTTCATAATTGGTTTTAAAATGTTAACCTAAAAACCTAATGGGATTAGAAGAATTGTGAACCTCCACAAACTCTCTTAACCAATATCTTGTGTTTTTTGTACGTAGAGCACCAAATACAGCGGCCTACTATTCATGATCGGCAATTTTTTTAAACCGCGGTTAACTCACGCACACGTCCGGACACGAAGTCGACGAGGTATCCGGGATCGATTCGGGCACCGGACTAATCATCGGCGACCATGGACCGACCCGAAAGTCAACCCATGGCCAGGGTATCACCATATGTTCACCCCATGAATCGAACCCGGGTAGACAGTGATGTGATCCACTGTCCCTCCGAAGGATGTTACCGATGACTGAGCTACTAATGCTTTGAAATGATCGGCAAATTTTGTTTGGTGTTATTTTTTGTGTTTTATTTTTAGTATCTGGTTAGAGTACAAATGAGTTTTAGTGTTTTGTGTCTTTCATCCCAACCAGGTTGTTGAATTTAACTCAAGTATCAACAAAAATCAACAATCTTTGGTTTGTAGATTTCCCACCTCTAGACACCAAGTATGTATCTTACCTGTCTATGCAATTAATTTATCATGTAATTTACTGTTATCTATATATGAATATTTATATGAACATATACATATTCTTGTAGTTATATTGTTGTTGTAAGTAACAATATTTTGTGAGACATGAAGCATATGAAGAAGAAGAAGAAGAGACTTAAACCTCAATTTCCAAGTCGAAGCAAACGGTTTGACGTCAAAATCAAACCCCGGTCAAATTGAGGGCCAAGCTGAGGTAATTATTGGTTTGACAAAGGAATTGCTTCGTTTTCCATTGAGGAAGCATTGGCCTTCTCTAATCAAGGCAATGTTGTTGCTGAAATCGTTGGGAATTTGACAGATGCGGCTTCCAATTCGAATGCTAATTTGGGATGATGATGTTGCATAAGTTTTTGGGAATTTGATAGAAACTGCATCGAGCTCAAGTGGAAGATCTGGTTTTATCAAATTATGATGATGATAGTAGAAAGATTGGAGGAAAGGTTACAAAAGGGAGTCAGAGGAACAAAGTGATAACTGCAATTGAAATGGTGTCAACTCTGATTTGGAAGGATTATATGCCTATTTCTAGTGGAAGAAGTGGATTCACAAATGGAAGGGGGGACGGAGGTGTGAGCCATGAAGATGTTGAACATTTTGTGTGCTTGAAAACTTAGTGATGATTGCGAACTGGGCATGGATTTGGTCAAGAACGTGCTCTATGAGTGCTATAATATATTATTGCATTATGTTTATTGAATTGGCATTTTTCTATGTAAGCAAGTTGTGAATATTTGCTTGTACGAATTTCGTGCAACGATGAAAGGAAGTTCGGCGGTTATGTATCTATGTACATTAGGCATGGCAACGGAGAGGGGATGGGGGTTCGGAATCCAATCCCCTTCTCGCATTTTGTTGGGCCTATCATCGTCAGTTTTACGTATTTAGAAATGTGGTTGAAGAATATAATATCATATATTCATCTATGTATAATTATATACATATGGGGAGGGATCAGGTTGGGTACGTGGTTCTAGCATGGTTTTCAACTTGTCAAGATCCCTGGCATCAAGCGTGACGGGTGAACCAAGTTCCTCGATGCGTCGGGACAAATTACCATGTCTATTGTGCATATTGGTGGGACTTGTTGCTTGTAGCACCTTCAAATTTGAAAAAAAAACGACTTATTTAAAAAAGAAATTATAATATATTGAATAAATGATAAACCCCTTTCTATAAATTAATACTTGAATTTCCTCATATTAAAATCTAGATTTAAACATCAATAATATTGAAATTAAGTCTTACATCAAAATTGGGTCTAGGTCGGGTGTTATTAAACCCAATAACGGTCTCCAAAAGCGGAAGACATCACCAAATAGCTAAACCTTCTCGTGCCTCTAACTCTCACATATTGATATCGCTAGTATCAACCCCTACAAGGGACCTGATGTACATGCCGACGAATAAAAAAGGTTAGGCTTAACACTTAGTGAGTTTAAGAGTTTACACGATTTGTATAAAACAATAAACTGAAAGAATGTTATTTGAATCACAATCTCCAAAATGAAATGCAGAAAATATGAAAGCAACAATTTTCCCAAACCCACCATTTTCGTGATGAAATATAAGTAACCAAAACATTTGTCTATCATGAGATCAGAACCCAATACTCAAACATCCAAGAATAAAGCTATAAAACATCAAAATGGAAAACATAGCTTTAATCAAGTCATTTTCTATGAAAATATCGTCTTTACCCTTTGGAGGGTGCAAGACAACTAAAATTTACGAGGGAGACTAAAAATATTGTCTCTTCTACGTCTATGAAAATATCGTCTTTACCCTTTAATCAATTTCATGATGGAGAATTGAACAGGAAGTGATATTTGGGTTCGGGTACAATATTTGTTTTGATCTTTTTTAATTAAAAAACATATTAGAGGGTGTTTGGGATTGCTTTTTGAAGTTCAAAAGTGCTTTTGAGCAAAAGTGCTTATTGACTTATAGCGGTAGGAGAAGGAGTTTTTAAAAAAGTGTCTAGATTAGCTTTTGTGGTGGGAAAATTCAATAACTCAATAAGGTGTATTTTAAAAAGTGTTTGGATTAACTTTTTGACGTAAAATGACCAAAAAGCCCTTTAGGGTATCTCATATACAGAAACCCAAGGTGCATCTCCATTTATGGAACCCTCCACACCTTCCCCCTTTTATCTCTTCCACCACAAAAATATACAGAAAACGAAGGAAAACGAGGGAAGCATAAAACGAAGGAAGCAAAAATGAGAGAACGCAGGTCGCCGGTGGTGGAGCTGAGGAAGAAAGAACGCAGGTCGCCGTCGCCGGTACCGGAGGTGAAGCAGAGGAAGAGAGAACGCAGGTCGAGCACCGTCACCACCGTCATCCGCCGTCATCCGTCACCACCGTCTTGCAAAGCCACAGTCACCA
>LUCG01192240.1:0-12444 GCA_001633085.1 Carthamus tinctorius | reverse complement strand
TATATCTTATTTCGATGCATCTCATCTTAATGTACATCCACTTTTCATCCAACAGTTGATAAACACTTCTTACATTTATCACGTTAACCTTAACTTTTTACCAGGATCCGAACAAATAAATACATAGCATAAACATTTGTTTATAAGCTTTACAAGATTTTACATTTCAAACTTTTTTAATAAAAGCTTGGATAATGGCTAGCTAACGGGGGTCTCTAATAAAAAAAATTTATTTGTACTCATAACTCAAGTTAGGGAGTTTGGACAAAGGATGTATATTAATATGAATATCACACCTAAATATTAACACTACCTACGAACTATTATACTTGTTGAAATACAAAGATGATCTTTAGATTTTAGATGTAGGGTTATGAACCAAATGTGAAGTTTACTCTATCGTATTTTCATATTTTAATTGTTACCGATTTAGACTATTTGTCAGATCATTACCATGTGTTGTTTAATTTTTTTTTGGTCATGTTTCTTTTATTTTCTCGTATTATAATTTGTGTGTCAAGGATATGTTTTATTTTGAATATTTATCATTACTATTGACTTCTTTAAGAAGTATGAAACGTAAAAATAAAATTGATATCATTAATTATTACAACTATAATTTATAGATAGATAGTTACAAGTAAATAAACTAAAATTGCATAAAATTAAATTTAATGGACCATTTTGTACTAAAAATACTCTGAACACCAAATTGGTGTTAATCTTATATCATTCACCAATACTAAAATAATGCAAGATTTAATGTTGGATGAAAAAGATAAATAGCTAAAATTATTGCAAAATTTGCAATGTTATACTATTCACCTATGCTAAAATAATGCAAGATTTAATGTTGGATCAAAAGGATAAATTGCTAAAATTGTTGCAAATTTTCCAAAATTCAATGGTAAATTGAAAATCTCCTAGATCCCATTTGGTTTGCATGACTAGATTGAATTTAAAAGTATCTATGAATTGAATTCCATTCCATTCTAGTTCTATATTTGGTTTGGAGGATTTTCTGTACTTGAAATATGGGAATTAACATTTACCGGAATATCTTAAATATAGGATTTCGAAGTCCCACGAGAATGGTTGGTATTTCACGGGATTTCATAAGATTTGCATTTAATAATGTTTTAAAATATGTTAAAAATATTTTAAAGTAAAAAACGATAAACGTGTAAATCCAAAATTGATAAGGCTAGTAGCTAGGTTTGAATTAATGAGAATCAAAAGCTAGTAAGGTGAAAACAAGCAAAGAGGGAGAAGAGGAAACCTAGGAGCTGGTTGGGTAACGATCGTTGAAGGGCAAAGGTGACAACCATTCGTTGTTCGGACTTTTTATTTTATTTTATCACTTTTTTTATCTTATTGTTATTGCTTGCCTTAAAAATCAATATACTCTAATTTTTTTAGTTTATGTAATCTTAAATGACAATTTACTTCTAATACGCAACCAATTCTCTAAACTTGGTCATTGGTGACATGATAAGGGCTCTTTCTTTTTCTTGCTACATGATAAGGCTACATNTAGGTGGATAGCGGCTCCACCATGCCGTTGTCCACATTTCTGACTTTGTGTGTGTTGTGTGTGGGGTAAAGTGGGAGGGTTGGGTAAGAGTTGTAGAGGGTTGTAGAGGGTTATGGGAGGGAAAAGAGAGGGTTGGGAAAAAGCTGATGTGTCAGCTGATGTAGCATTAAAAAGTGAGAGGGTTAGGAGGGTTGAGAAATATGGTTGTGTGTAGCCTAAGGGCTCTTTCTTTTTCTTGCTACATGATAAGGGCTCTTTCTTTTTCTTGCTATGCAAATGCATTAGTTTGACAAGGATTTTTAATGAAGTTATAAATATATAAATATAAATTTTAATTTAAGTTTTAGGGTCAGGCTCTCAATAGCACAATCCACACTGTCATATCAATACTATATCAGCGTTATCCATAAACCTACAATAAGTCCACACTGCAAAGTACCACTACCCACAAGCCTAAAACCTTTTTAATTCTTTTATTTAAATATATTTANTACAAAACATTAAAAATTAAAAATTAAAAATTACAAATTACAAATTACAAACAACTGAAAATCAAAAATTAAGTACACCAAAATGTCTATAAGTTGTCACGTTTTACTATTGTATGTCCTGAACTTGAAAACTTACCATTTAATGTATTAAAGTTTTAGAACCTACCAAATAATGTATCATAACCTATGATTGCAAGTTACAACAGGTTAAGTATGCCAAAATATATCCAAGTTGTTACATTTTGCTATTGTGTGTATTGGAATTCTAAGCTTACAAAGAAGATCAAAAACCTTAACTCAAGAACCATAAATTACCCTAAAATCATTTGTCAGGAATCATTAATCTCAATCAACAATCATCTTCCCCAAAAATACAAGTTCTTCAAAGGCGTTGAAATCAGAGAATCAGAGTTTTACGACAAATGATGAAGAAGAAATCATTTTCTGCTTTTCCTCTCTACATTTGACTTCAATCATGGCGACAAAGGTTTCTGGGTTCAATTTAGGGTTTGTGGGTTCGATTTATGGTTTCTGTGATGAATGTTTCTAGGTTCGATTTAAGGTTTCTACGATGCAGGTTTTTGGGTTTGATTTCATCGTCGGGGAGGGGAGGGTTTCTGGGTTCGATTTCTCGATCTGGGTTGCTTTTTTCATATCTTCTTCTTCGATTTAGGATTTTTTAAGATGAATATTGTTCATCATTTTCAAGTTCATAATCATCATCATACCAAATCCATAATTTGCCCTTAAGTTAATAAATTTTTTTTCCTGAAAATGTGTTCAAGTTATCACGTTTTGCTATTGTATGTACTCCTTTACCGGCTACCGGATGAAAAAGTAAAGGAGTACATTATTTGATTGGTTCTAAAACTTTGATATATTAAATGGTAAGTTTTTAAGTTTAGTAGCAAAATGTGACAATTTAGATACATTTTGATATACTTAACCCTATTTTATTAAAATATTTAGCATGTTTACATATCTATGATTTTTTTTTTAGATTCTATAAAATTTACATAAATATTTGAAAGATTTTCATATTTGCTTTTTTTATAACTAAAGATATTAAATAATAATTGATATAACTAATAACTTTTAAAAATAATTAATAATTATAATAATTATATAACTTCTAATTAAATTTAATTAGTAATTCATAATTAATTTTAATTACTATAAGTTAATATTTATTATAATAAATATTTAATTTAAATAATTAATATTAATAAGATATATAATTGAAACAAGTCACAATTTTTTTTACAAGCTACTTCAATGAACTAACTTGTATCTATCTAAACATATATTTCAAAAGTAAACTAACTTATTTTTATTAAATATAACTTAAATGGTTTTAACAAAGACCAACTTAGAATTTCAAAACTATAGGATTAAAAACCATTACAATCAAGAAACCAAAGGGTCCAAAATTATAGTTTACTCTATAAATAAATGGAGTGGGACAGAGGTACTAGTAGTCTTGATTATCTTTGAATCTTTTTCATATGTGAAAGATTCCCCTGAATCATCATAGTAGTCAAAATGGACAAAGGAGGTGGAAACCAACCTCATTATTGAACACCTATTTCTAATTCAACCCCCACACCCAACACCCAAAACACACACACACACACACACACACACTCTGCTCTCTTCTTTTCAAATAAAGCTTCCATTTATCCAGGTACTTCATAATTTCTCAGCTTAAATGTCTTGTTTTTTTTTCTTTAAAATACTGTTCTAGAAAAGGGTTCTTGATTTTGAGCTCTGGGTGTTTATAAAAACCTAAAAATCTGGGTGCTTTGTTGATTTTCTGATTAGGGTTTCTTTCTTTCTTGGTTTATCTAGTTTCTTTTCATATCTCTCAATTCAACTCTGGTTTACTACTGAGATTCAGAATTTTGGAATTCAAGATTCAATCTTGCTACTTTATTGTGTTGATTGTTAAGAGAAGTAGTAATGGGATGTGCATACACTTTGGATCTTACTGTAACATCAGTTAAAAACAGAAAAGTTTGATTACCAAATGTATATCTATAAAGAAAATAGTTGTAAGCATATTTTTAATTGAACCAAATTTGTTAAAAAGGAAGTGTAAATGAAGAGTATATTACCACCAAATTTGGTGGTTTACTATTGTTTCATACCAAAATGATGCAAAATAGGGTGTGTTCATTGGAGGAAATAAGTGTAAAATTGGGTTTGGTGCAAAAGTTGCTGTATTCATCAAACATGGCCTAGTATTGCTCCTTATTGAAATAGAAAGATTGCAAAGTCTCTTGGATGAAAATTGCNCCCCAATATGACGTATGCACATGTGCATTCAAGTAACTTGTAAACAATTTGTCCGGCAAGTAACTTGTATACAATTTGTCCGGTATGCGCATGTGCATAAAAGTAACTTGTAAACAATTTGTCCGTTATGCACGTGTGCATACAAGTAACTTGTAAACAATTTGTCCGGTATGCACGTGTGCATACAAGTAACTTGTAAACAATTTGTCCAGTATGCACATGTGCATAAAAACCAAGAAACAACTTCAATTATTTGTATGCACATGTAAAGGTTATCAGGATATTCTGAACTTTTTTTTTTGTGCGGTTATCCCCTATATTAATAGAGATTGACTTGGGTTGATAATATGGCTTTTAATCCTTTTCTAAAAGGTATATTGAACAGGTACTTAAACTATTAGTCAAACCCCAAATCTGCAATTTTCATAGCACAAGTACTTGAACTCTGTCTTTTTGCTTGTAGCCCATGTCATGATTGCTAATTCTTGTACATTTGTCTCATAAATTTGCAGTAATTGAGGATTTTTATCGATCAACGGTCAAAAGAAGCCGATTTCGTGGCATAAGAACTCTTAAGTTATGGCTGAAATAGTAGATACATCCACTAAAGTTGATACCGAAGAAGATATATACACTAAAGATGGCACAGTAAATTACAAAAACAACCCTGCTAACAGGAAGAAGACAGGAACCTGGAAAGCCTGCCCTTTTATTCTTGGTAAATCCTTTTAAGTCCCTTTTTGACTTTACAGAGTCAAACCTAGTACTTCTCGTATCTAACATTGACATATGCATCGAAATCTTTTAATCTCCAAAGTATTTCTATTGTTATATTCGTTATATAGATAGTGGCCGTCGGTTATTCGTAAAACATATGAACTATTTGATGTTCATCTTGAAGATGGAAAACAACTCATTTGACTCTTAAAAGTCAAACTTGGACTTTTTATAATTTGTTTCAAAAGGTCTGTTTGGTTCAGGCCGAGGAATGAAAATGACAGAATGAGAATGAATTTTCATTTCCTCCAATTTAAACATGAATGAAATTTTGGACTTTTAGGGAAATGGGTCGGGCCCATTATATTATAGAAAACCAAACCGTTCCTTTTATTATCATTCCCATTGATAACTGCTTGATACCGCTAACCAAACATGAGATTTAATTTGTTTAACAGGAAATGAATGTTGTGAAAGATTGGCATACTATGGAATGAGTATGAACCTATTGCTTTATTTCAAGAACGAGCTTCACCAGCATAGTGCGACGGCCTCAAAAAACCTCTCAAATTGGTCCGGAACGTGTTACGTCACCCCGTTGCTCGGGGCGTTTCTAGCCGATGCGTATTTAGGAAGATATTGGACCATTGCCATCTTCTCCATTATATATGTTCTGGTAAGCCAAAAGTTCGTTTTTTAAGATCCAACAGCGGTTCGTTTGTTCTAATCATTTATTGGGATTCTCTCTTGAGTATGGGCTTGTTTGTTAGTAGCTTAATGAGCTTAATGGGACACACAACTTTTCATCTGACACTCTGTAGTTAAGCATGCTTGGACGGGTAGGAAGTTCTCGTATAGCACCCCTTTTCACTCGGGATCTGTTTCCGAGTAGGATATACTTTTATGTTTGGTTTATGTGTGCTTAGACACTTTGGTATCGGATTCTTGAATCTTAGCAAGCGTATGATTATTTTACGTCCGTTGACCAATAATGATTCAAAATTTTTGCCTTACTCTCTAGGGAATGACATTATTGACTATATCGGCATCACTATCAGGGCTAAAGCCGACTTGTGTATCTAAAGAGAATTGCCATGCTAGCGAAACAGACGTCGCGTTAACGTTTTTGTCACTCTATCTAGTGGCCCTAGGGACCGGAGGGATCAAGCCCTGTGTCTCGTCCTATGGGGCCGACCAATTTGACGATGCCGATGAAGTCGAGAAGAAGCACAAGAGTTCTTTCTTCAATTGGTTCTATTTCTCGATCAATATCGGCGCATTGATCGCTTCGTCTGTTCTTGTTTGGGTCCAAGATAACGTGGGTTGGGGTTGGGGGTTCGGGATCCCGGCCGTGGCCATGGCTCTTGCGGTTGCGTCGTTCTTCTCGGGAACCCGATTGTATCGGAATCAAAGACCTGGTGGAAGCCCGTTGACCCGCATTTGTCAGGTGGTTGTGGCTTCTTGGAGGAAACGTAGGGTTCGTGTGCCTGAGGACAAATCGGTTTTGTTTGAGACCGCGGATGCAAAGTCGAATATTGTGGGAGGCCGCAAACTTGATCATACTAAAGATTTTAGGTAACTGGTTTTTCGGGTGCGTTTGGTATACGGGACGATAGTTGCCCAAATACTGGCCTGGCCGGTCCCAAATGGGTTCCGCCCGGTCTGAAGATGTTGGCTTGTAATTGGCCGGCCGGTCCCAACTAATGGGCCTGACAATTCCTCTAGGTCATGGGCCTGGCCCAGTTTTTAAAAAATATCTACTTTTTTTTATGATTGTGAGAGTAAACTTCACATTTGGTCTCTAACGTTTGACAATTTCAACGGATAGCGTTCCTAAACTTCGGAAACTTGGATTGTTTGTCATCTCCTAACAGTTTTGGTCTCTCCTTCTAACGATCGTTACTTTTTTTGTTAAGTCCAATTAAATGAAAGGTGTTCTAATCATTTTAAAATAGTTTTCTGTTAAGTTCATAACCACCTGGTTATATCACAGGTATTTTAGTCATCAGAAATTTTTTAAAGTGACAAAGACATTGTCATTTAATTAGACTTAACACAAAAAGTCAACGATCGGTAGGAGGAGAGGCCAAAACCGTTATGAAATGACTAACATGAAGGACCAAATCCGAGTATTTGAAGTTTAGAGACGATATCCGTTAAAATTGACAAACATTAAGGAGCAAAAGTGAAGTTTACTCTAATTATGATTTTCACAGTTTATTACATTTACTTGAAAAACTTGTATTACATTTTTTAAACATTGGTCCCTATATATAATCGGCTCCTAACAGCACAATACTTGTCCCACGTTTGGCGCAACATTAAACTGAGACAAACACGTGCATTTTTTCGGTCCCACCAATGTAGATCGAACAAAAAATTGGTAAAATTACGGAATTTAATCATGTCAAATTAAAACCCTGAATCCTTCAATAATTCTTTCACCCGGCTGCCTCACTCTCGCAATACAGGATATCCTGTACCGGCCACACACTAAATTCATTCGTATAGAATACAAGGTACTTTTGGAACATGTTTTATAAAAACGCTAATAGGACAATTTACTTTTTGTGTTACGTTAGATATGTAACGTCATTGCGTTTAGAATAAACAGTTGTGGGTCCTACAAATTTAAATCCTCATTAAGTACTCTACTAAGACTCCCAAGGGCAGCTTAACGTCATTTAACGCACATGCCATTATATTGGACTCTTTTAACCTAAAACGTATCATTTTGTAGTTTTCTCGATAAAGCGGCGATTGAGTTACAATCGGACCACGTTAAGGAATCCGTCAACCCGTGGCAGCTTTGCACCGTGACCCAAGTCGAGGAGCTCAAATCCGTCATCAAATTGCTTCCGATTTGGGCCACGGGCATCATGTTCAGCTGCGTTTACGGCCAAATGAGCAACCTATTCGTGCTACAAGGCTCGTACATGGACATCACGATCAACAAATTCGAGATCCCACCAGCATCCCTCAGCATCTTCGACACCATTAGCGTGATCTTTTGGGTCCCGATCTACGATCGTATCCTGGTCCCGGTCGCCCGGAAATACACCGGTCACAAATCGGGCCTCACCCAGCTCCAACGGATGGGGACCGGATTGGTGATCTCGATCTTCTCGATGGTGGCGGCCGGGATCTTGGAGGTCGTCAGGCTCGGGATCGTCAGAAGACACAACTACTACGATCTCGAGCACATCCCGATGTCAATTTTCTGGCAGGTTCCACAGTATTTCCTGATCGGGTTGGCGGAGGTTTTTACGTTTGTCGGGCAGTTGGATTTTTTTTACGATCAGGCTCCGGACTCGATGAGGAGTTTGTGTTCGGCTTTATCACTAACGACCGTGGCTTTAGGGAATTATTTGAGTTCGTTGTTGGTGACGATTGTGATGGCGGTTAGTACACGGGGTGGGAAACCGGGTTGGATACCGGATAATTTGAATCGCGGGCAATTGCAAAATTTCTTTTGGCTTTTGAGCATTTTGAGCGTGTTGAATCTTGGGGCTTATCTTGTTGTGGCTAGGTGGTACACTTATAAGCGGGCGGTCGGGACTCCTCGTTAGCGTGTAGAAACGGTATGCAGACTGGGTTATCAGTAGAGACCAACCTTCTAAAAAACCGAGAGTGTTTGTTGTATATAAATAATACATAGTTAAAGAAAAAGGAAATAGGATTGGTTTGTGAGTGCTTTAGAAATAGTGGTGTTCTTGAATGTTTAATAAACCAAAATTGGTACATGGAAGGTTATGTTGGTGGAGATATGATTGTTAATGGAAGGGTCATTCATGATTATGTATGATTTCTGGTTAAAAGTTAAGTTATAACCGTTGTGTGGATTTCTTTTTATAAAAAATTGTTTTTTAGTAATGATTAAAATTATATCAATGCTTTTTGTTGGTGTGATGATGAATAATATAAAAAAATTAAAGGCTAAAACTGTTTAGTATGCTTATTAGGCTATCAATACCGCCTTCGGGCTTTACGGTGGTTTCAGTCAGGGGGCTTGTGGCTCGGCTCGACGGCAGGCTCGGCGATCGGTTTCACCAAACCACTCAAGCCGCTCCTTTCCCTCTCTTACACCCTCTTTTTTTTAATTGAAATATATATTGGGTATTCGGTTTGGTGGGTTGTGGTACTTGACAGAGTGGGCTTGGTGGGCTTATTGTGGGTTTATGGGTAAAACTGATGTGGCGGAGTGGGATTGTGGGCTCGATGAGATGCACTACCGATAGCCTTAAAAGCATGAATAATCTATGTCACGCCATGCTTTAAATTATAATAAAGAACATTTAATTGTAGTTTTGTTGTTATTTGATTAAAATATAGTTTTTTTTATAGGTGTCACCTAAGAAATTGACAAGAAATTCTTACAGCGAAGGATTTTTTTTATAATAATTTTTAAAACTGATATGACACTTTAAATAATTGTGTTTGAAATTATATTGCAATGGATGTCAAAATGCCTCTAAGGCCGTGCGTAACGGTAGTGTAGGTTGAGCGGCCTCGAACCCGTTGAGCTCAGCGGGTTCGGCGGGTTCCGCTACGAGACCAGCGGATTCGACGAGTTCGGAGCCTTGGAGGGTTGGCCGCACCGCTCATGTTGTGTGTGTGTCTTGTGTGTGTTTATGTGTGGGGATGGTTGAGAGGGTTTGGTACTTATCAGATAGGGTTTCGGGTTTCAGAGGGTTAATGGAAAGGTTGGAGAAAAGCTGATAAGACAGCTGATGTGGCAGTGGTGTTGGGAGGGTTGGAAGGATTGGTTACGCATGGCCTAAAAGAAGTTCTTTTATGTAAAACTGATTTGACACTTTAATAATTGTGTGCGAAGTTATGTAACATTTCTATTTATGGTTTGTTAAAATAAGTGTATTATAAAATGGATGTATATAATTTTTTTGTTTTATCAAAATTTCAATCATATGATACACGGAGTTTTCAACGGATGGGCATATCAAAGTTTGGTCCCAAATCTCTAAAACCATAACATCTTCTATATGTTGCATCCATGTCTTTCCCTTCTAAAAAATTCTCCATAACAAAATTTTAAACTCATCTGCTATGCAGGTACAAGCAGTTAAACTGTCTTGAACGGCTAACTTGATTTAATGTGTAAACAACAACGTGTATGAAATAATTGTCCACCTTAAAGCACATTTTAGGTTATCCACACATGGAGTAGTATTACTAGCGCTATCAAATGAAATGTTGCACACTTTATTATAATATATATTTATTAAGAAGAAAATCTTTTTTAATAATTGAAATTTGTAGTTTACCACCAAACAGTTCAAATGTGATTACATGTTTGAATAACTCAATTCAATGTGCTGTTATACATATATAAGAATTTGGTAATCCGTGTGGTACACTCTATACATCAGGAGTGTTCAAAAAAGCCGAAAACCCACGAAACCAAACCGGTCCGACTGATCTAAAACGGTGAAACACCGTAACCAAGAAACCCGAGACTCGAAAAATCCTGAAAAATAGGATACCTGTTGCTAACGGGTCAATTCGGGTTTATTTTTCCCGTGGGTATCCACCATCCGGCATATTTTTATTTTGAAAAAAATAATAAGTTATTATCAATGTTTTATACCAATTGCACATTTAGAAAGTAGAAACTATAAAACCTAAAAACTTGGAGTGGTGGATAAATTTGTAAAACGAATACAAGATTCATACCTATATTTACAATTTATACCCAAGTCCATCATTGGCAACCTATGATTGGTGGAACTAATGGTTATTTTGGGCATTCTTCCAAGATTTTGGCTAGGAGATCAAATCCCTAATTATAAATGGTTAAAACAATGATTTTCCCTTATTTTATTAAACACGTGAAGTAAAATAAATTTCAATTTAGAGGGTTAATAAAATAACACCCCAAGTACTTTATTTATTTTTAGGTGCGATAGTTTGGAGATCTGAACGCAGAATACAAGTTAGGTTTACGAGATGAGAGCCTTGTAGGCTGGAGCACTACATGATCAGCAAAATGGATACAACCAAAAAGAAATATGTAAATGCAAAATTGCCAATACGTTTTATTCATCAAGATGTGTGTATGGTCAACGACCATGACACAATCTATCTATTCAGGACAATTGGGACATTTAAAGCCACGGGATGCACATATATTGCGCAGAAACGGATAGTTTGGTGGCAGTACAGGCCTATTGATGTTCAAGTATTCACAAAAGCAAGCTTTATGTTCTGCTAATTCATTGCAGCATGTTGGAGAAGGTAATCCTTGTTGAGCTAGGGCCTTGTAGCAACCATTTATCTCTTGATTCGGATTACAATCTTGTGCATTTGCGTTATTCATAAGAAGCACCAATACAACATGAATAACGAGAACAAAACCCATGTTCTTCATTGATATTTCTTGTAACAGTTAGAGTGAGATCAAGATCAAAATGAAATAAGTTAATACCAGGTTTAATAGTTTTAGAGTCTATATATAAGAGAAGGAACTAAAAACTGACGCAATTAAAACAAACCACGCAAGATAAAATATAAAATTGTGTCATAGCGTTGCCCCTTAACTATTGTCAGTTTCGTGAGCCAACACGAAAAACTGACGGTCTCAAACTTATGTGACAAACAACACACAAGGCATGAAAACTTCTGGTTCTCCCACTGGCTCCAACATCCACGGTTGTGTCTCCGATCTCCGTCTTCGGTTCTTTGGCGTCTTGGAATTATTCTAATTATTATAATTTACAAGAATGGGTTGTAAATGCCACGCATGCCTCCGAATTAAACTAAACAAAATACAATATTACAGAAAGGGTTGTAAAATGCAGGCCTCCCTTACCCAAAAAAATGATAAAATAAACAACCATACACAACCACAGGTCTAAGGGCTTGGCTATGACAACCACAAGCAGTTTAAAAAACAATTAAACTAAACACACTATTTTCGATAAAATAAGATTCCTTAAAATTATAAAATCCCAACTGAATTTTATAATTATCAATAAAAAATAATTTTAATTTTATAAGGTAATTGAAACTATCACCAAGTAAAATAAAATAATTAATTTTATCTAGGGTTTAAAAATAATTAAACCTATCTGGTTCATAAATAAACCCTATCCACGTGAAGCCTATCGAGGATAACAACCCTAATCCTTATCGCCGCCTTCCACCGTTGTCCGGTGGACCACCGGCGATGACAGCCGCGAGACCGCCGCCACCGTCGACGACAACGACAGCAACATGTCGCCGCTGTTGCCACCGGCGGGCGACGACAGCAGCAGCGAGCGCCACCACCGTCGCCGCTGTCGGCGATCAAGCAACGAACTACCACCGTCGCCAACCATCACAAGGACGGCCAGCGATCGACGCATTGCACCAACGACCATCGCCGTCACCGGCGACAACGGCAACAACCAT
>LUCG01192237.1:0-10517 GCA_001633085.1 Carthamus tinctorius | reverse complement strand
TTTACATTTCTTTATATTACGATCATCCCCCACAAGGTGATGTTTATGTCTAGTAATTCCGGCCGTAGAAATTTTGCCACAAAAGTTGCATTGGACGCTATTCTTGGTTCCTTCAACAAAAGTCCCGTATTGCCACCCCGGATAATCTTTATCTCTACCCATCTTTATAGAATATAAAGGAAAACTAACCAAGTGACGAAAATCAGAAAAATAAAATAGAAATATAACTCAGAAATCTATTATAATCAGAAATAAAAACAGAAATCAGAAATAACTCAGATTGTTGATTATTTAAATCAGAAATCAGAAATATAACTTAGAAATCAGAAATCAGAAATATAACTTAGAATTCAGAAATCAGAAATCAGAAATATCACTCAGAATTCAGAAATCAGAAATCAAAAATATAACTCAAATCAAATATATAACTCATAATCAGAAATCAGATTATCAGAAATCAGAAACAACAAATTCAAAATTCAGAAATAAGAAAGTCACAATTCAGAAATCTAAGAATAGAAGAAAAAATAGAGCTCTTACCTATCGACTGAGGTATAGAGCAAGGTCGCCGGAGCAGAGCAAGGTCGCCGGAGAAGAAGCAGTAGCCGTAGAAGAGGGAAGAGATCGAGAGAGAGAGTTTGAACGATGGGGTGGCGCTTGGGTTTTTTTACCGTTTAAAAGTAACAAGGTAAAACCCTAATTTTTACTAAAGTTAAAAAAAAAAGAAAGAAAAAAGCCAGAAATAAATCGCTATCGCTACAATCAAAATAGCGACCGTTTTGCGCTATCGCTATCGCTATCGTTAAAATTGCCTTAAATTGCGTTATTGACAACAGTGGGTCTTACCCGATAAGAGGCGATAAGTTTTTAGTTACCGAGTAAGAGACAGTAAGGGGCTCTTTGTTGTTTCAAAAATACCTCTTAAATCCTCTTAAGTCTGAAAATCAAGAGGTTTGCAGACTGACGACATTTTGTTTTATTTAGAAAAAAGGTTTAAAAACCTCTTACCATCCTTTGAAATTTTAACACCATCCACCTTTTATTTTTAGATGTGAAATAAGACTTTAGACCTCTTAAAAACGAACACCACTTAAAGTGTTTAATTCCTTAAACAACCCGTAATTATCATGTTTCTACAAAGTCTGAATCAAGAACTGTTGTGTAGGT
Organism: Carthamus tinctorius; assembly: GCA_001633085.1. Lineage (NCBI taxonomy): Eukaryota > Viridiplantae > Streptophyta > Magnoliopsida > Asterales > Asteraceae > Carthamus > Carthamus tinctorius. Next base: position 9,350 of record LUCG01192237.1, on the reverse strand, counting down.
GGGTTTGTAGCAAATGTAACTGTAAAAGGAACTGATTTCGAGTGCTCGGATGTGAGTGGCGTACAAGAAAGTATTCGTGAAGCTAGAAACTCGGCTGCAACACAAGTGCTTACAAAATTGCAGCAAATGGCCATTCAGCATACTACTGCTCAAAATTAGTTTAAAATGTCTTTAACTAGTTGTACCTGTGACTGTGAGTGCTAAACACTTGTATTTCTAAGTACCCCTTCAAACATGCGGAAACTGCGTGTTATATGCGTAGTTTACGATAGTCGTACGCTACGCCAAATGTTTGTCGAGTTTTAGATTTGCTCATTAATGATTGAAGATGATGATCTTCCAAAAGTCATGTTATTTTCAACAAAATTGGGTTTACATGTCAACAATGTCTAATTGTCATAATAGACTAATTTATAAGACTTAAATTTATAGGATCAATCAATTATGCGTTATATGTAGAAAAAGGAGAAGATAAATTTACAGGAAGTTTTTGGTCATGTTAACAAGTTTGAAGAAACCTCTAGTAAATTTCTTATAAGCACATCTTTTTGTGGGACATGTTTTCGAATATTGTCATACCAAAAAATTAGACAATAAGTCCAATAAGTTTTTGTGGTTGTAAAAGCCAATAAGTCCAATAAGTCAATAAATTGTTTTTTAGAAAGTGTTTGGGTCAAAAAGTAGGGTATGGAGAGAAAAGATAAGATATCAAAAAGCCGTAAGCCAATAGTAAGATATCTCTTATTTTTTAAAAACTCCTTTTTCAATAGGGTTAAAAAGTTGTTTTAATAGAACTTTTCAATGTCAAACATCTTTTTCAAAATTTATTGGCTTTTTAAAAAGCCACTAAGTCATCTTCAAAAGCACTCCAAACACCTTCTAAGATGTTAAAAACTTCCCATAAATTTATTGTAACATTCTAAATAAGATGTACAAATTATTTGATTCTATAAACCGAAGTCTAATAATGGGTGGTGTTGATAGGACAACTTCCTATTTATTTTTCAGTTACATAATTCATACCCCTCTTACTTTGGATCCATCCAGACACTCACATATATAGATAGAATTTGCCCTAATATATTGGTTTGTTATGATGCATAGACACTTTTGGTGTCTTATGCTTGATTTTGTTGTGATGCATATATGTTTTGGGTTTTCTGTTTGGGTTTGGTGGTTGGATGATCCTGCAAACTAGAAATTGTTAAAAAAGATCAAAACCTTAGATCAACTTCTCACGCTTCTCATCGTTAAATGAACTTCTCACACGATTCTATGACTATATATAGAGGTCGTATAAAATATAAATCATGAAATTCTTACAAACTGTACAAACCAATCTTAACCATAGATGATCAACAGTGTGGATTAATTCAGACCACATTTCAAAACCGCCTAAAAATTAGAAGATAAACAAAATCAATGGTTAAGATTAAGTTTGTAGGATTTGAAAGAATTTCATGGTTTGTATTTGATATTTCCCCATATATATAGTATTAGGTTCAAATGAGAAGTGCTAAAAAATATGAAATAGAAAAGTGACCTCCACCACTTATTTAGTTAATAAATGCAGCTTTGACCGTGAAACACAGGATAATTTCTCGTGCATGTTGTAGGACAATTAGGGGTAGTTTCATAAATTTTACAGATAGTCCATCAATGAATCTTCATATATGAACAAGATAATTTCTCGCGCATGCTGTAGGACACGGATGGGTATTTTCATAAATTTTACAGATAGTCCATATATGAAGATTCATATATGAACGCGTTCATATATGAAGATTCATTGATGAACGCGTTCATATATGAATCATACGTATATGAATCATACAGATTCATCAATAAATCTTCATATGAATTACACAGATTCATTGATGAACGCGTTTATATATGAAGATTCATTGATGAATTTGTTTGTCGACTATTTGTAACATTTACGAAACTACCCTCATTCATGTGTGTCCATGCAAATTTTGACTAGTCAAAGATTGCGGCTTTGATCGGTCAAAGCCGCAATTTTTGACGAGCCAACTTTGATCTCAACCGTATCAACGGNCTCTCTCTCTCTCTCCCCCTCTCTCTATCTCTATATATATGTAATATAACAAATTTGAATGGAAAATCAGATATAAGTGAGGGTAGTTTGAAAAAATAGTGGTGATGGTCGACGGTACTGGTGGGGTGGTGGTTGGTGGTTGACGATAGTTGTGAAGGTAGAGGTTGATGTTGGTGGATGAAGAAGGTTTTAGAGGACATGAAGATGGTAGATAGTGGTGGTGGTGGTAAACAATGGTGGATAAGGTAATCGTGGCCAATGTGGTGGAAGTAGCAGTGGTGGGCAGTAGTAGTAGCAGATGATGGTGGTGGTGGCGATGGGTGGTTATGCTAAGTGGTCGATGATGGTTCTCGAGGTAAAGTCAATGATGGTTGGTAACCAACGGGGGTTATGGAGGACGTGAAGACGGTGAACAATGGTAGTGGTGGTAGCGAATAGTGGTGACGATCTCTAGATCATATGCAACTTGTCATTCTGAATAATTTCTAAGTGCTAATTCTTTCAGATTGATGCCTTAACCCATGAAGACTATCCTAGTTCTTCAGATATGAAAGAGCATCTTCTTCTGTCACTTTTTCAATTGCTAAAATGTCAACCAGTTACATTGTTTATGATTTGGTTTTAAGTTTTATAGCTTAGTTCTTTCTTTTAATACAAAATATGGAAGTAAAAAGTGATTTTCTTTTGTGTTTGTATTCAACCCGCCTTCTACAAACACATGTATAAGTTATTAACCCATCAAAGACCAAAACATAATAATATCAATATAAGATGATATTACTCAAATCTTTTTGTAGCACAAATAACAAAAGATATATGAACCTTAGTAAAACTCATACCAAAACCATATATAATATTAACACTTTCAAGTGATCTACTTGCTAGGATTGAGTTAAGTATTTAGACTCAATGGGCAAGCTTATAAGTTAGCAGTGATCATATCACTCCAAGTGTTGTCTACTAATCTTAGGTTTGACTTACACCTGCACCAAAAGTGATTCTTACTCATAATCAAAATAAATAACACACTACAAGAAAAGGGGGTTTTAGAGAAGGATTTGGAAGCGTATCTAAAAGTGACTTTTAGAGAAGGAATTACATGACAAATGTGAGAAGTGTAACTAAATGTAAGCTTTTCCTCCCTAAAACCCACTTAAAACCCTCCCTAAAACCTTTTCCTACCGTTATATAGGGAAGGTTGTTGACGGAAGTAAAAGCTTCTCTAAAACCTTTAGAGAAGCTTTTCAAGCTTTTAATACAAAAGAAAACCTTCTCTAAAGTTCACTTTTCTTGTAATGACATAGCAGAAGTAGAAAGATATTTACTTACAAACTCCGTGCCTTGAAAATTAGAAAAAAGTTTGTTGCCATGATGGCAAGACAATATACAAGAATGTAAAGACTTGAAAATTGAATATTTCTACCTTTTTGAACAAAATAAATGCATAAAATAACCCAAATGTAGAAAATAACATGAATGATTATATTTATTGAAGGATAAGATGAAGGTTTTTGTCTAAAGCTCTCTTTTTACACCTCTCACCGTATCTTAGATCTATGTAACAATAGACTTGTAATTAGCTACAATCATTTAACTCCAATTTGTCTTTTGGTTATGTTTTGTGTATTGATTGCTTAGAATATAATCTTCCATGCTATGAGTTAGGGAGGGTGAGGCAATTAAATCAATGATTTCTAACTCTATAGCTCCTTAAAGCAAGGCAAAAAAAGGCTTTGGAGCTTCTTCATTCACATTGGAAGGCCAAAAACGACACGTTGTAATGGAGGTAAAAAGATACCTAATTACCATTATTGATGACTATTGTCGATAGACATGAGTCGAATTTTTGGCGTGAAAAATATGAAGCCTTGAAATCTTTATAAAGCGCTTGTTGAGAAAGAAGTTAGAAATCCGAGAGAGGTTCTTCGCATGGAAAGTGGTGGAGAAGATAACTCGCTTATATTTGGAAGTTTTAATGAGGATCAAGGAATTAATAGACAGTTGACAACAACTTATACACCCCATCACGACAACGTCTGCGAGAGCAAGGCTTACACCATTATGAATATGATGCGAAGCCTTTTGACAACAAATGAGATTTAGAAAAGGTTATAGCTTGAAGCCGTAACACCCTAAATTCTGGAAAAGTACGACTAGTTTAAAACTTTCGATAAACAATAAAAAGAGTACGAGTTTCTCCACAAAAGTTAACATCGAATACTGATATAGTAACATAAGGTTTAAAGACACCGACTTCCGAAACCAAACCTTACACAAGATCTAGATTAGGAACCCATTGTCACATTATCTTCCACCCAAGGGGAACTTGTCTCTGCAACAACTTGTGCTTGTTAGGATATTTGGACAAATAACGATCTCATGGAGTTGCACTGGAAAAAAAATCTACCTACTCAGTATTGAGAACTTTTTTTGGCTAAAATAAAAAAAAAAACTTGGAAGGTTGTCCCACATCGATGGAACAATGAAAGGTGAAAGAGCCTCCAAGCTTATAAAAAGGGGTCCAAAGCTTAGGTTTCAAGTCATCCCAACAAAATACATGTTGAAAATGGGGACAGTTTAGGCATGTCAAGAGCAATTGTCCAGGTGGAGTGGGCTCGGCGAAAGACTCTAATTCAAATGCTGACAATGTCTCCATTCTCATGGGAGACGATGAGTTCTTTAGAGATATGGGAGAGTACATCCTCATGGTATGTCCGCTATACCATGGAAGAAATCCCCGACCCGACCCGAAAATAGACAAAAATCCCTGAAACCGAAATCCCCAAAAACCGAAATATCCGATTGTTGATCGGGGTCGGGGTGGCTGCGGAAATCGTTCCCCCAAAACCCGAAAAATCCGTCCGAAAAACCCAGTTTGTTAAAGAATTGTTTTTTTGGACTTTTGGTATTAATATTTTGGTATTTTGGAATTTTGGTAGTAGGTATTTAAGTAATTTTGGTATTTAGATGTTATCATGTTAATTTGAATCAATTGTTTAGTATTTTTAGTTTGGTATATTTAGTTTGGTACTTGTAGTAATTTTGGGTACTTTGAAACATGGAAAAAAAGTCAAAAAATTCGGGTACCCCGAAAACCCGCGCCAAAATCCCCGAAACCCGAAAAACCCGACCCCTCGAAAATCAGATAACGGGGCCTCCATTTTCCACCTGAACCCGAAATCCCCGAAACCCGAAAAACCCGTCCGATGCTCACCCCTACGTGTATTTACACATGTGCATGGGTTTCGCATGGATGCAAGGTGTGTAGTGGGGATCATGTCGATGGCCGATGAACTTCCAGGTAAACCAAACAAGAAAGTAGCACCATAAAATTTTTAACAAGTTATTCGACATGTGCCGAGGTAAAAATTCTTAAAATGGATCATTCTTAGTGGTTATACTCTCTTATAGTGGAGTATGATAGTTCTCTGATTTGAGAATTTTGATTGTTGGTTCAGATAATGGTTGTCGATGTTGCAGCGAAGACTTTTTTGTATTTAGCCAAGGTAGAGTTTGTTGGGAATTTTTTTGGCTAAAATAAAAGAAAAGCTTGGAAGATTGTCCCACATCAGCGGAACAATGAAAGGTAAAAGAGATCCCAAGCCTATAAAAAGAGGTTTAAGACTTAGGTTTCAAATCATCCTAGTAAAATGCACTTTAAGTATTTTATTCTTTCTTGCTCTCTTATTATAGAGAGTAGAAAGAAGTGAGTTAAATCTTTCAGAGTGTGAGTATTATTGGGTGAGGTTTGAGAGATTAGAGTTTTGTGATTATAATAATTTTTCACATAGTGAATTTTCTCTCTCGAAGCCCATGGTTTTTATCCGGTTTTAAATTTTTCGTGTAAGTTCTTGTTTTGTTTTTCCCCTATAACTGTTCTTTGCTTCTTTCCTTTATATATTTGTTAATTTCCTTGAGTTGTTGGGAAATTGACTCAGATTTGTTATGATAACAATTTATCAATGAAGCTCTTGAAGAATTTGATGTTATGGTCAAAGCAAGCATATTGACGTGAGATATCACTTTACGTGGGCTCTTACAAATGACAGAGTCATTAATCATATTCATTTGTTTAACGGCAAGTAAACACACACATGTTTCTGGGGTATCCGGGATCCAAGGACACCCGACTAATCCTTGCCGACCACGACCCAACCCAATTAAGAGTACCACTATGTGGCAGACCCATGATCATGTATATCGCCACATACTCTCCATGTGGTTCGAACACAGATAGTCAGGGATACCATCCGCTGACACCCCCAGGATGTTACCTTACCACTGGGCTAGACATGTTTTGATATTAATTGAAGAAGTGAGAACCAGTTTGTAGTGACATTTTAACGAAGCCCCTCAAATAGAAGCTTAGGGAGTTGCTTGGTGTCCTAAAACTTCAATATAAGGGAAGTTCAAGTTTACATTGTCATTCGTCCTAATTTTTACGAATTTTATTTATTTAATGTGGGATAGTGCTTACTTTCTTCTTACTTTCAATTTTCTTTAAAAAAAGGTTTAGAAAAATCCAAGAAATTAATTCTATATTTTGAATGATTAAGTAATTAAAAAACAAATTCGTAGACATTCTAAAACCTATTAAGTCTGTCTTTTTATCACTTAGAAAGGCGACGACCGATGACATGCATTACACAAAAACAATTAAAAAAGAAAAACGAAAATGTCAAAATCTTAGCCCATCCCACGTCGCCTCCCACATCCCATTCCCGTCCACGTCATCTTTGACTCTTCACCTCCTCCATCTCCTACTGGCATAGGTTTGATTTTGTTTAACTTTTCATCCTTCTCAAGTCAATCTTAGTTCTAGTATGTCTTCAAGATTCTACATCATGAAACGAAAATCTAGTAATGTAAACAACAACGTTTTACCTCATGGAACAAAGTTTTCATCTGAAATAGCCAAAGTTCTTGTTACTTCCCGTTTTCGTTAACGAAAATTAATTAGACGTGAAAAAACTAATTGATGGATAGTTAAGAATTAACTCTTGTTTGAATATGATCTTTCAAAGGAATACTATGAGGAATGGCTGAAATTGATGTTCTCTTTATCAAATTAAAATTTTTACTATTTGGCAGTTACTGAATGGTTTGGTACAGGATGATTAAGTGGTTAGAATGATTAAGAATCTCTTATGATATAATGCAAAATGAAATATGGTTTCTGGTAATTGTTTAGAATGAAATTACTACGTTGAATGGTTAAGGAAGACCAAGATATAAAATCATCCAGAGGGCTTTAGAGCCATTAAAAGACAACCTTTTTTGCCTAACAAGATTCACTTCTTAATGGTTTAGAGTTACATTTTAAGGTAACTATTAAGAGTTAAACAAACATCCCCAAAATTCATCTACTTCATGCTTCAAAGACTCCAAATGACCTCAAAGGCGTCTTTGCAATTAGTAAGTTAAAATTTAAGTCTTGATTTACGTGACTGTTATCATGTCGATTTTCTTCTTATATGGTCATTTGTTTCTAAACTTTTTTATTGAGAAAATCACACATTTCGTACCTATGGATATGTTAAAATTATGTATTGGATCTCACATTTGAAATAATTGTAAGTATAATAATTGTGGTTTCATTTTCTTAAGAGTAAATTACATATTTGGTACTTGTGGTTTACACATAATTTCATTATTGGTCCCTAGTTTAAAATAATTATTGAAATAGTCCCTATTGTTTAAATTGTATTACACTATAGGTCCCTATGGTTTACACTATATTACACTATTGGTCCCTGTGGTTTACATTATATTGCACTATTGGTCCTTATGTTTTACAAATTGATTTCACATGGAGTTAGGGTTTGGGGACCAATAGTGCAATCTAATGTAAACCACAGAGGCCAAATCCATAATTATTTTAAAGTAGGGACCAATAGTGCAATTAAGTATAAACCATAGAGACCAAATATGTAATTTACTCTTTTCTTTTTAATGAAATGGGGTCCCTCCTTGAGGTGACCTTGTTAACTTTGGCAAGATATGGTATTTTGTTATTTCATAATTTTATTCATTTATTTATGAAAACAATAAAAAAAAAACATGTAAACCCCTACCACACCCTTTTCTTCTTCCCTCACCTATTGTAGTCACATCTCCGGTCGATTCATAAAAATGGAAATGAATTCGTAAACTTAATGAAGCTTAAGTTAACATAGTCAGGTTAACAGACTCGATGCATAATATAAGGGAAACGACAGTGACACCCAATGACCCAATCCAAGTTTTAGTATAAGGACAAAAATGAAATCTGTAATGTACTTATTTTTATTTCTTCTATTTTCTCGATCAATATCAGAGATAGTCAATAGATCAGTCTAAAATATTATTTTAGAAATTGACAAACTTATGTTCACATACATACATGGTTGAAGGTATACTACAATTGATATTGGTTTAGATAACTTACCTTGAGTTGGAATAGGTTCAGTGCCGTCCCTGGGGGAGGGCGGGCCGGGCGTACGCACAGGGCCCAAAAATTATTGAGGCCCAAAATTTTCTAGAACACTTTAGTAGTAAAAGAATTTAGTAAATAAAATAGACAAAGTTTATTAATATCTAATAAGGCTTATTATATTAAAAGGGCCCCAAAGATGTATTATTTAATTAAATTGGAAAATAAAATATGCAAAATGTTAATTGGTCGTTCATTTTATATTTTTATAATATTACTTATTGTTTCTTAAAGTTTTTTTTATCTAGTACCAAAATCTAAAATTTCTTGTCTAGAAAACTTTGATAAATTCTCCATCATTTATCCCCTAGTGACTTTTCTTATTATTTCATCCGTATGAATTCTATATATGTCTTTAGATGTAGTAGATTTGTGTTAATTAAGAAAACTCATATTTTTTGAAAAAAACCAACCTTATAAGACAATTTAACTTATACTTATTGTCAAGGTATATCATAGGATGTTTTTGATAATGTTAGGTAAAAATTAATATTAGATAATGTTAATTTAGAAAAAGCTAAATGGTTTTATATGAATTATTAGTAATTTGTTAACCCAATGCTATTTTTATATGAGAAAAACGATATATTAATGATCCTTTCCATATTTATCAAGGGCCCTTATTTAAATATCACCCAGGGTCCAAAAAATGTCAGAAACGTGCCTGTTATAGGTTTATTGATTGATTAATATATTGTAATGGGGTAAAAAATGTGTTACTTTTGCTTGTGAATGACACTATATTGGTCCATTTTAAATTATAGAAATTGTTGCCAAAAAATTGAAAAATATTATTGCATAAGAGAGTTACATTTAGAA
>LUCG01192042.1:0-10863 GCA_001633085.1 Carthamus tinctorius | reverse complement strand
ACCCGCCCCGCCCCGCCCCGTGAACACCCCTATTGCATAGCTAAAAGAAACAACAATTATATTATCTTTCTTGAATCCAATGAAATGCACAAAAGTGTGTTTTAACATTTTTTTTGTATCTTTGAGTCTATCAAAGGTTCCCGAACTCGATTATGCTAACTCCATGTCATTTGTTGCATAATAAATAGACAAAAGATCAAGTAGAAAAGCAACATCTCAAATATTTAGGTACTTAATTTACCAAATAATCCATAATAATAAATAAAGAAAGGGTTTTTTTTTTACTAATATATCATTGATTTTGTTTTCATTTTTAAAATGTCAATTAAGAAAAAAAAATCCATGTCAACTTTTTTAAGCTGTAAAATTTGTAGTTTTTTCAGTTATGAAAACCTAATGTGGGTTTTTTTAATATAAATTTGGGTTTAGTTTAGATTATTAGGCCATTAGTATCCGAGCCCTCTAAGCCCTCTGAGCTACACTGCCACATCAGCTTTTTCATAAACCCACAATAAGCCATCTGGAGCCCTCTGTGTTAGTACCCGAACCTNAATAAAAAAGACAGAGAGAGAGAGAGAGTAGAGTGTAGAGAGAGATAGAGAGAAAGGATAAGAGAGAGATGAAGCTGGGGCCGTTTATTAAATACTTACCCGGGTAAGCGCTAACTTATATCACTTATCTTACGATCTTACCAAATGAACATGCAAACCGTTGAGAATTTTACCCCCATGACAAGAGTTGAGAGTCTTATCCAATAAGTGATGAAAATGACTTTTACCTAGTAAGCAGTTATTAGGTTAAATTCACTTACCAACAATTAATTTTGATGGTCAAGAATGTTATACGATAAGGTAAATGAGGGTAATGTACTTGCCGATAAATGTTTAACCAATAAGCATTTGATAAATGACCCTTTAATAAATAACGTAATAAGTCTTGTTAGTTAACTATCCTAATAATTAATAAATAATAAAAAAAATTACAATAAACAAAATAAAATGAAATTAGGCTCTTTCTCTTTCATGGGTTGTAATATTTTTATTAGATGGGGTGTCAAAGTCTTTGTTGATGGGTGTCAAATATAAACAAATTTTATATAATTATGAGGTTTGTAAGGAAAATAGTCTTGTTGATAGTATATGGGGGTCAAGTGACCCCTAATTTTACACTATAAATCCGCCCTTGTGCACAATTGCATGCGTGTCAAATGGATGGTTATGAGGGTGTTTTTTGATTTTCTGTTTATTTAAAGTTTTCCTTAGTTAATTATTTAAATCGCGTTATTTTAACCGTCTAACAACCAAAAATCATATTTATAATCATTTTAACAGAACCCTAAAGTTTGTTGTTACAACTTCAAATCAAAATAATCAATTTGAATACAAATTTACACATCCATTTTATAAAATATATTCTTTATAAAAAAACCTTTGGATCTTATCTTGCCTTTCTTGAAAGCAACTTTTGCAATTTGTTTGCTAGAAAGTCAAGCATTGTTCCAAAAACACATGTCTTCTTTTATGGTTTTCTTTATATGTTTACGTATTTTTACCATAAGACTTACTCTTGAACAACTCGGGTTCAAGCCATTTTATCCCCGTTTGTTTCGAATGAAAAACTAAGAAGCTGTTTGTTTTTACAAAAAAAAATACCTCTTAAAACCTCTTATGCCTGAAAATTATGTGGTTTGCAAACTTAGGACTGTTTGTTTTATTTTTAAGAAAAGGTCTCAAAATCTTTTACCGTGTTCTGAAATTTTAAGAGGCGCATCCTCCACCTCTTATCTTTAGACGTGAAATCAGACTTCAAACCTCTTAAAAAGACAAATGACACCTAATTGTATAAAAATTAGACTCGATTGATAATTATCTTTGAATACAGTAAGAATATAGAGAATTTTTAACAGACAATGACATATGTAGAAAGGTAGTTGTGTCATCGTAGGGTTTAAGGAAATAAAATAGATACAACACAGTTGTCAGAGAGTTATTAAGGGGGGAGAGAATATCTTAGAGCTGAGAGCATTCATTAACAATTAACAAGCTTTACATCGTCTTTTTAAATTAAAGTAAGCAGTTTCTCAGACCTTGCATAAGCATAATGCATCAACAAGTTGATCCTAGTTTGTTCTTTAATTACTTTTAATCATTTATCATATTTATGGTAGTTATTGTGTACAGAAAAGAAAATTGGGTCGAGTAAAAAAGACTGTTTATTGTTTTAATTATTTCATTCTACGACCGAGGAGAAAAGAATTGGGTCGACTCTAACTATAGGGATCACAAAGATTGTACACGTACAAGTGTTATATCTAGGGGTGCTTAAATTCCGATCAACCTAGCCAACCAAACATTAAAAAGCCTAAAAATACTCAAACTGAGGTAACCCGATACATAGCTGATACAAAATTAAGACAAACTGCATCTATTGGGTTGGAATCGGGTTAGGATAATTCAAACCCAATCCAACCCGATGAATCCGATGTTCTTCCTATGCTATGGATTTGATATGATTATTAAGTTACCGACTAATACATATACGTTAGACATTAGACCAACCTGTAATTTTATTTTTAATTCAAATGACTCTTTAATTTTTCTGGAGTTTGTTAGCCTTTTTAGTATGTTCTTGTTTTTACTTTCACTTTCAAACACGAATACTTAGCTAGATTGTAAAACGACATACGAAAGTTACAATCTGACCAACCTGTACGGTTTGGGGTTGGGTTGGGTTGGATTGTAGTTTACTAGTTTTGATTGGGTTGGATTTGGTTGTAATATTGAGTATGTTGAAATTTTTCAAACTATAAATATTAAGTTGAGTTATTTAAATGTATTCAAACCAACCAACCCAACTCATGTGTATACCTTGTTATATCATTTACTTTTTTGTCAACTTTTTGTAATAAGAGTTTGAAAATAATTTAAAAAAAATAAACAATACTCAAATCTTTATTCATTTACAATAAAGCCAAAAAGCTTAGTAACTGGAACTAGAAATATTTAAATACCAACTTCATACAAAAATGTTGAAAGATATTCATTAACTACACAAATTAATTAGATGGTCCTGCCTTAATCACAAAGAATTCAGAAATCTATGCTATCTTACTAATTAAGTTGGGGTTATGATTTATGATAACAACTAATGATGGTATTTAGTTTTTAATATAATATAATAAATTATCATTTAAAAGTGAATAGCCTACAATTTTATAAGGATATCTTTTAACATACCATATTATGAGTATAATATAAGTTTGGTAAATGGGTTACATATAAATTAATAGTATATATTTTATTCCATATACAATAAACCTGTGATAAATGGGTTACATAAATTAATAGAAAAAAGGGGCGGCACGGGGATTGGTTCGCGTGGCTAGCTGGGATACAAGACTGACTTTATGCAAAAGTAAGTCGGGAGGTTCGCGTAAGAGGACAACAGGCTGCTTCGTATATGGTTCGAGGTTGAGTTGGAACAGGGGCCGTTTTTCAGCCAGACAGCATGACGGACGTCACAACCTACGGCTGTTGACAGTCGTGTGCACTACTGCACTATGGTCGACGATGGAAAAAAGTTCCTGTTGTCGTTCCTTTTCGGCACTGCTTATGGCTGTTGTTGGTTCGGGCATTCTCGGAAATGTTTGCGTCAGGTTGGGGGGGCTAGTTCTTATGGTGTCGGGCGTGGGTACATCTCGTAACCGGCCTGCACTATCGTTATACCATTCGTCGATAGTCTCAAGTGGCTCCTTCTCTTTTGTTTCTACTTAACGACTTTTAGGTTTCTGCTTTTTGGTTAGATCTTTTTTTTTTTGAAGGGTATCATAGGCTATGCCTAGACTAATCCCGGGAATTTATGACTCTAAGACATGAGCCCCTAATAATTCGGTGGCCACAATTGTTGCGTATGCCTATATTCGAACCCTGGACAGATGGGATATTCCACTGTGTCCCCAGGGCCTTAACCAGTACGTCACAACTCTTGTGGTTTACTTTTTGGTTACATCTGTTGGTGGTATTTTTGGTAGGTTGCTACTCTTGCTTCTGTTCTTGTATTGGGTTTTGGCTCTGGACTCTTCTGTATGTCTTTTGGTTGTAGTATAAAAATGCTTGGTTGTTTAAAAAAAATAAAACTGTGATAAATGGATTTTAAAGAAAATTAATTTAATTAATAGTTATGTTTTTTTTAAAGTATTATTTTTTGGATATGTGAGGTTGAAATAAATTACTTTTATTTATATTATATCAATGATCGAAAAAGCTAGCTGTGATGGCTTAATTCTTGTGTCTTATACCACGTTACGTCTAAGGCATGTCATGGTGTAATGTGCAATTTTTGTAACAAAATATTTGATTAACTTATTTTTTAATGTTTTGATTGTTAGTTTTAAATATATAACTTAATTTAAATTGTTTATTATCATTGAATTAAGTAATAGTAGAAAAACATATGTTTATATAATTAATATTATATATGATATGGAAATTTGCCGCCACGACACCTCGTTGTATTTAGAACTTTGTACTATGTATAATGGCTATTTAAAGTCACAAATTAGTATACATTTTTTTTTCTTTCTAAAATTTGTTTTAACAAATTGAAAACTTATAATATAATAGTAATAATAGATTTGAAATTTTTTTTAAGGCTATGCGTAACGGAAAACAGCTTCAGCGGTTTGGATGTCGGCGAGCTCACCAGCTTCAGCGAGCTCCGGTACGCGATGAGCGGGTTGGGACATAATGACAACTAAACATGTTTGAAATAAGACAACTAAACATGAACAAGAAGTACATAATGATTTTTTTTCCCATATCATTGCATATATAAAAATAAGGGTTAATTTCATATATGCCCTTATTAAAACTCAAAATATCATATTTACCCAACCTAAACTACTTATATTTAATAATTTTTAATTATAATTTTTAATAAATTGACATCTTTACCCTTATTTTTATTTATTATATAACATTGTATTACTCTCTGTACCATCGCTCCTAAGAATGCAAGCCCCAAATTGGTAAAGATTGTTGTCCGACCTTCATCTCCATCGTCTCTCACCCACACCTGCAAAGCAAATTCCAAAAATCCTTCCGACTCCGCCATAGCCAGCACCTCCGTCTCCACCCCGTCTTCTTCGAAGTAATGATGATTTCCTTTATGGGTACCAGTAGCTATTTTTTTAGGGTTTGATAAATTATCAGTTGTAAGACTCCCATTTGAAGCGGATTCTTTGATATTTACGAAGTTGTTGCTGAATTTCATCCACCTCCATACTTTCATGGCTTCATGACTTTCTTCCAGAAATTAACTCCATCAAACAACCCACATCTAGATCTCTCTTTCTTATCTCTTTTTAGAGTGAGAAAATGGTGTAAATCTTGAGGGAGAAAGTGGTGAAAATCTAGAGAGAGAGAGTCTTGTTTTAGAGTAGATATGGTTGGATGAGCTATTGTATCTATTGAAGTGTTTAGTATTGATTACATTACATACATACAAACACCCAGGGAGATGTATAGATATAGAAGACTATATCTACATTCAGATATAAAAGATTGTATGTAAAGATTTTTGGATTTGGGATTTATGAGTGTATCATGTTCATAAGCAAGAAGAAAAGTAAATATGACTTTTCCAATTTGGGGCTTGCATTTTTAGGGGTGATGATGTCATGATGTGTATATAAGGTAATATTATAATAAGGGTAAATATGTAAATTCATTAACTGTTATAATAATAAATTATTAAATTTAATTTAAAATGATTAAAATTTGATAAAAATTATTATTTGGATAAATATGATATTTTGATAAGTTAGGAAGGATATATATGATATTTATAGTTTAGATCGGATAGATATGATATTTTAAGTTTAAACAAGGGCATATATGAAATTAACCCTAAAACTAAAGACAAAAGTAACATTATCTAATGGCTATGTGAATAAACCATTGGAGCTCATTTCAATATATTAAATAAAAAGAAATCATTTTCATTTCTTATTTCAACACAACAATTAGAATTATTTTGGCTCAATAAATAAATATGTATCAAAGATGTTATAATCAATTGAATGCTAACAGCCATGACTTTGAAGTCTTTAAACCCACACTCCACCAAAAAGCCCCAAGATTAGTTTGTCCAAATTAGTGACAACATAACAGAACTACCCTTGACCCCTTAACTAATAAGGGCAAAATCGTAATTTCACACCCAAGGGTATAATGGTAATTTCACACCATCATTCAGTAGTGCCCTCAAAGCAAACTTCAATTACAAAGCAAGAGCCTACCAGCACACCTTCAAATACCCCCCAACACCCCTCATTAAGCCACAAGAAAATTCCCTCTTCCCTCCACAACCCATTAAGCCATAAGATGAACTATCATCTTCTTCTACTTTTCATTTGCTGCATCCCATATCTCACTAATGGCATTGAGTTCAATTATCCAGCTGTTTTCAACTTTGGTGACTCGAATTCCGACACCGGCGATCTGGTCGCCGGTGTCGGCGACAGTCTCGAATCTCCCAACGGTCAGACTTATTTCAAAGGACCGTCTGGGAGGTTCTGTGATGGCCGCTTGATTGTTGATTTCTTAAGTTAGTTCTCTATCTCCTTTTTTCCTTCGTGGGTTTTTTTTTCTATCTTTTTCTGTATATGTAACTTTACCCGTACCCTACAAACATACATACGGCGTGTTTGCAGTGGACGCGATGGATTTACCATTCCTAAACGCGTACTTGGAAGCTCTGGGCGTCCCGAATTTCCGTAAAGGGTGCAATTTTGCGGCGGCGGGGTCCACTATTTTACCGCCATCGCTGAATGCCGTTAGCCCATTCTCGTTTGGGATTCAGGTGGCTCAGTTTTTTCGATTCAAGTCCCGGGTTCTTCAATTACAAGCTAAGTGTAAGTCATATTGCACGACTTTATAGTTTTATATGCACCTAAAAGATTAATATTTTACGAGTGACTTAAAAAGAACAAAATACTCGTTTTTTGGTATAATTTGTTTGCTTCTGGTTTTCTTTACGGTTTTTATATTTTCGATTAAAAATAGTGGGAGAAGTACAAACAATAACGTTTTAAAACGTGGTTATTTATATATTATGTTTTCGTTTTCTTCAACTTTTTTGTCATTATCATTTGGACAACGAGAATGTCGACCCCGATAACAAGGTTCTTGGTTTAATGCGTGTGCGCGTATATTACAAGAATGCTAACTATTTAAGATAGAAAGAGAGAGACGACGTAGGTTAATACAAGAATGCTAACTATTCAAGAAAACAAGAAAAAATTCATCATTTGTGCGAATCATATATGATTCACGTATAAAATCATATCTAATTCACGCGACTTTGCCTGCGACTTTAAGCTACGTCCAAAGTCGTCTGTGTCCAGTTTTTTTTCTGTTAGTGTAAAATCACATGTGATTTAGTACAGAGCAAAGTTTTTCTTATTTTTTTAAATAGTTTGCGTGCGTTCTCATTTTTCTTATTTTTTTAAATAGTTTGTGTGTGTGTTTGTGTGTATTGTATAGGTGGATCATTTTGAAACTGTAAATACTTTGAGCCCAGTGAAAACCATCTATTCATAATGAATATACTTAAATCTTCATGAATACCATGAACCATTAATATTATTCAATTTCATTATTTATGATATTCACAATGAATATCTATCACGATATTCATAATAAAATAATCGGTTTTTACGGTTTTTAAAATATTTACGCTGCTTAAATGAATTTGTATTATGTATGCGTGTGTGTTAACCCAAGAAACCTGAGGAATGATGTCGACATTCTCACAGAACGTAACAGCCTTGGTGCACCATAATGCCGGTTTTATGGCCCTTTCGACTCAACCATTGGCTATGTTTTTTGACAGCAAGAAGGTTTAATAAGTACTTACCGGATGAAGACTATTTTAGCCAAGGGCTTTACATGTTCGATATTGGACAAAATGATCTTGCCGGTGCATTTTACTCGAAATCATTCGACCAAATTGTGGCTTCGATTCCATTGGTTTTAGTCGAATTTGAAGCCGGAATCAAGGTTAGATTTGGTTTCTTTCACGTGTTGTTTACAAATTTTAATGCCTAGATATTATTAGCAAATGCATCAAAATATAACAAAATTTTTCCTTATTCGTATTTAGTTCAATAATTTTAATTCTTTTTCTTAATCTAGGTAATAAAGTTTCAAAACATTTCTATTTTGTACTCATTTTTACCGAAAACCTGATAACCTCGTAACATTTGATGACGTGGATGTCAGGTAGTGAAGTGATATTGGATCAAGAAAATATAATAGTGGATTAACAAGTTACCGGTTAAAAATACATTGTTCTAACAATTTGGTATCCGTGTAACCAAATGTTACAAGACCTGGAAATTACCTACTAAAATCAATACAAAATAAATCGTTATTTTGATAAACCTGATAAATAAATCGTTACACTAAATAAGAGATGAGACAAATTTCATTTTTTTTTTTTTTGATGCATTTTGCCTTTGTGTAGATATTTTAGATATCACTGAAAATTCTTACACGGTTATGTGAATATCACAATTGTATTCATAATGTTTTTCAGAAGTTATACGATCAAGGGGCAAGAAACTTTTGGATTCATAACACAGGACCACTGGGGTGCCTGCCCCAGAACATTGCGAAGTTCGGGACAGACCCCTCGAAGCTCGATGGACAAGGTTGTGTGTCTGCACATAACCAAGCAGCAAGCCTTTTCAACCTGCAGTTACACGCACTTGTCACGAAACTGCAAGCTCAGTATCCCGACGCCAATTTGACACATATCGACATCTTCACTATTAAATCTAATCTCATTGCAAATTTCTCAAGATATGGTTAGTACTTCTCTTTCTCAATTCACGTCCACTCTGTGAAAATGTCAAAAGAGTCAATATTTTTTTTGGTGTCACAAGCAGGGCCGTTTCTGAGGATTTTGATGCTCTGTGCGAAAATTTTAAAAAATGCTCCATATACCTATTTTTTAAGCAAATGAAACGTAGGAACGTAAGATTTTAAAAAGGTTTGGGACCTAGTCAAGCTCGGCGACTCATTTGCACACCCATTTTTATTTAAATATAATAAGAGAGAAATACACAATGGGACATAAAAATCAAAACCCGAATTTCAAAATATAAAGACACACCAGCTAAAACGAGGTCCGCATGCATTTCTCGAAGAAAAATGTCAATTAGTTTTTCATATTCGATATCTGCTAAAACTTTACTTTCGATATTTGGAACCTAAAGATGCAAAAAACTATAATTTATTTTAGGGTTTGGGTGTTCACAAATTGCAATTCGAAAACGTATTCACGATGCCCCAACAATAATACCAAGCTTTACCTAGGCGGTTGGGCCTATGTTTTTAATTGAAACCCAATTCCTAAATTGTTTAACCTAGATTATTAATAATAGATGAAAATTTGATGCCCCTTAGATGTGATGCCTTGTGCGGTCGCACGTGTTGCACGTGCCCAAGGCCGGCCCTTGTCACAAGCCTTAAATATCAATTGGACTAAAGAATGCCACAGTTTTTGTTCTGTTTACTTAAAATGGGTGACTTACATTATATATTATTTTTAACGAGTCAAACAGATATGCAAATTGCTCATGGTGTATGCAGATACTTACAACCTGCTAAATCGTTTTCTTTAGGAAAAATTAAAATCAAATATATTTTTAATTATATTTATATTATGTTACAAAATTATCTGTAAAGTTATCTATTTTAACATATTATCTAAGACCTCTTTTTGCACCTCCTTTCCTCTTTCCATGTGGGAATGTTATGGTGGTAAGAAGAAAACAAATATTGATGGTCACATGTGATAAGAAATGACAAAAAAAGGACAAACATGTGATATGATTTAGCTTTTCGAAATTATAATTGAGGTGGGCAAATCGGTTAACTAGTCGATTTTTAGGACTTGTTTTGTAGTATCCTGGTTCGTACCGTTTTTAAGAGAAAATACTGTAACTGATAATAACTTGTTGAAAGAATCCCTTAACCGGTCCTTTAGGTTCGCTTCCCGTGACCCGTCGTCTGTATTTTTTAACTATTATTTATGTATTAACAATAAGTATCAGTTTTATTACTTTATAACATCAAATGTTGTAAGAACATAGAATGTTTACTACAATCGGATAACATTTTATTTGTTTTGTAATAAAACTGAATTCTACACCTTTTGCTTATGAGACACAAAGACCAGATAAATACGTTTTTAAGTTACCCTGACCAAAAAATATCGTCTTTTGCTTGTGTGTTTGAATTCGTAGGTTTCGAACAATCAACCGCTGCTTGTTGTGGGTACGGAGGTCCGCCTTTGAACTATAACAGCCAACTGGCTTGTGGCCAAACGAAGATCATAAATGGCAGCTCAATCACAACCACTGTATGTAATGACACAACCGAATACGTGAGTTGGGACGGGATCCACTACACAGAGGCCGCGAATCAACATATTGCTTCGCAAATACTCACGGGAAAGTTTTCAGATCCACCATTTGCTGACAAAATGCCATTTCTTCTGAATCTGAAGTTCTAATAAATTTTTTAATATGCTCGATTCATTTCATTTTCTAGCAAACATTTGAACATTATAAGACGTCTACCACTCTAGTTTCTAAAAAGAAAAAAACAAACACGAAAATCATTAAACCAAGCCAAACAAAAACATAAACATACACACACATAAATACAGGGGAGATTATTTGAGAATAACAATTATAGTGAGAAGGGAGAGAACACATCCAAAATCCAAAACACATGCATTAAAAACGAAAATATGCTTGCATTTTAAAAGGAATCTAAAAGCAAATAAAAACAA
>LUCG01192024.1:0-14105 GCA_001633085.1 Carthamus tinctorius | reverse complement strand
TAAGTTATATATCAAAATCTAACAAATAAGACATTAAAAAGATAAGTTAAATCAACATATCGTGTTACAAAAACCGCGCATTATGGCATGGTGTACCTCAGGCGTAACGTGGCTTGAGACACAAAGCCTTAAGCCACGACGCGCCATGGCGGCTGTTGCGGCGAGCTTTTTCGAACATTGAAGATGAGAAGACGAAGACCGGTAAATCGTAATCGGAGAGGCGGAGAGCGAGAACATAAGTGGGAGAAGATCAGGCAGAGAGTTACAGTTCGAGAGGCCCGACTATAAAATATGATTCCCCCCATGATCGTAGATATAATTTAATCTTCTGAAAATGGAGAATTTAAAAACACAATTATTAATAAAAAAACATAAAAAGAGAGGAAAAGACAAAAACGCCTCTTACTCTAATTAATAGACACAGTTAATAATTAGGCATCATTCTTAAACAAGTTTAACTGTTTAATTAAATACTATAAAAAGTTTAAAGAATATAACATTCATTAAATAAGTTTAAGGGTTAAACCATTTTTAAATAAAAAGTTTAAGAGTTAAATCATATAAGTTTAAAGACTAAAGTGATTTTTAAAAGTGTAGTATCCTATTATAGCATGTCAAGTGGCTAAAACAATTAATTATAACAAGTTTAGAGATTAAAACATTAATTATACAGGTTTAGGGATTAAAACATTTATTTAAAAAGTTTAGGGGTTAAACCATTGNTAAAAAGTTTAGGGGTTAAACCATTGTTAAACGCAAAGTTTAGGGGTTAAATCATATTTTACCCTTATTAAAATACTCAATACCATTGTACGATTTCTTCTATTCTGCGATTTCCAACATATGTCATCGATTTCCAGCATATGCCATCGATTTCCATTCTGTGATTACCAGCATACGCTATCAATTTCCAATCTACAGTTCTCGATCATAAATGTTAGTGACTCTTAGACTATCTGTGAGTTACATGATTCCAATAAGCTAATGCAAATCTTGAAAATATGTATTAGCTTATCACTTTTTGGTACAATAATAAGCTAACCCAAACACTTTTTATGAAACTCGTTTTTCACACCACATAAAATTGATAAGCACATTTTCAAAATAACATAAGTTGTTTTAAATAAGAAATCTCTAATCTTGTTATTCTGTTTTCGATCCTACGTGAGATGTTCACAAAATTGTAGGTGGTGATTTGTAGAAACAGTGTTATTTAGCATGTCTATGGCTAGACTCTATGCAAGATCCTTTCAGTTCTCTTCCATTTGCAGAACCCTAAGGGGTTGTTTGGTACAGAGATTTGGAAGCAGAGAAATGGAAATGGATGTGAATCTCTTGTTTGGGAGAATTGACATAATTTTGGGTGGAGAAATGGAATTCTATAGGATTTCAATGTAGTGTAAAAAGAGAGAAATGCAGTTCTCTCCATTTTGAAGAGAAATGGAGAGAATTGGTACATGATGTTGTTCAATTTCAAACCCGACGACTACCTNACGACCACCGGCGTCAGCGACGACCGTCGACGACCACCTCCAACGACCACCGGCGTCGGAGACGACCGGCGACGACCATCTCCAACGACCACGGGCGTCGGCGACGATCGTCGAAAACCACCTCCGACGACGACCGCCAATGACCTTTGCATCTCGACAACGAGAGTAGACGTCGAGAGTTGCCGCCCGATGTTGCTGTACGACGACATGAGCCATCATATCTCTGTTTTATTTCTTTGATGATACCAAACAAGAGATTAATACCAATTCTCCACCTCATTTCCATTTCTCTCCTTTTCCATCTCTCCCCATTTCCATTTCCAATTCTCTCCAATTCTTTTCTCTGTACCAAATACAACTTAAATCACACCCCGGTCAGATCGAGGTAAATTTATTGATTTGCTAAACATTTCCCAAGTAATTATATGATGTCTGTGATACGTTATGGTTTCATGTTTTACTTGTATGCATATCTGTACACACTTGAATTGAATTGCGCATACCTATCTGGAATGGAAATATACAAATTTTTTCTGCTTTTNACACACACACATATATATATATATAGAGAGAGGGAGAGTCGGGTTCAAACGGAAAAATACATATATAACAAAACACGAAATTCGACATAATCACATATGATTTTGTATTAACTTTTGAAAAAAAAGTCATACCGGCGACTTTGGATGCCACTTACAAAATCACTTGAATCATATTTAATTTTCCACATGAATCATATATGATTTTGTGGTTCTCATATTTTTCTAGAATGGTTTAGTTCGCGAAAATGTATCCAACTTGTCACGAAAAGTTATTGTATGTATTGGACTTTCAAACTTAAATTTTAGTGTATCAAACTTTTGAAAACTTACCGTATGATGTATCATGTTACCTGCTAAGCAGCTAACATGTAAATTTATTATTTTTGAAATATTTTTATTTCAAAAATATTAAACTAGAAGGACCAAACTGGAATTCGACTTGTAACCTGATGATAAGTTGTACAAATTTATACAAATTTATTTAAGAGTAAACTACAATTTTCGTCCATGTGGTTTAATGGTTATAACTATTTTCGTCCATGTGTTTTAAAAAGTGCTTTTTTCATCCTTGTGGTTTCAATTTGTTTCTATTTTCGTCCCTACACCCTAACTCTGTTACTTGAATCTGTTAAAGTTTCAAAAACTATTTTGAAAAGTTACATATTAGTCCTTGTGATATATAAAGTTGTAAATATTTGTCCTTAAACTTCAAAAACCTTAAAACTTATATTTTTTTCTTTTATTATTATAGGGTTTACTTCACGAAAGTGTATCTAACTTGTCACGAAAAATTATTGTATGTATTGTACTTCCATTTGTTCCATTTAGTGTATCATAGTTTANACCTATCATTTTAATGTATCCAACTTGTCACGAAAGTGTATCCAACTTGTCACAAAATACATTAAATGTTAGGTTTTTATAGTTTTGATACACTAAATCGAACAAATGGAAGTACGATACATACAATAACTTTTCGTGACAAGTTGGATACACTTTCGTGAAGTAAACCATATTATTATATTTATATTATATATATATATATATATATACACACTTTCTAATAGACAACATATATATAAATATATAGCATATACAACAGACATATATGTATGTTTTTTAATTTAAATATTAAATATTAATTATTTAGCTAATTAACTAAAAAATAAAGTATAGATAAAAATACGAATTAGAAGTAATGCAAAGTAAATTACTGTCTATAGATCTTGTAATTTGTTGTAATTGATTTTTCACAACCACAATTTATTTTTTTATCTTCACATGCCAAACTACAAAGGAAAGTTTGCATCAAGCAGAAGGATTGCAAAAGACAATATAGTCCGATAGGCATTCGAGAAAATTAGAGGCACACAAATAGCTCATGAAGCATGTGAATGTTATAATAGTATGCTTATTAGCATTTAGTTGAAGTATTTGTAAGATTTAAATTATGGAAAGTCGGACATATTTTATGAACACATTCGCAATTATTACTATATTTGATGTCATCATTTTGTGCATTTGGTACTAATGCTAATGGATGGAAATGATGTAATAAAAAGTTTAAGTAAATTAATAAATAAAAAAACTATTGATTTTTATTTATTTTAAATTACCATTTAAAAAAGTTTAATATTATTTGAGAAACAAATTAGTCTTATTTTATAGCAACTGGTCGTATTTATTAAACAACACTCTACTCTCACTACTTCGTAATTTTATTTATAGTTTAATTTTTTATTAAATAATCAAATTTGTTTAATATTTAATATTTAAATAAAAAACACATAGATGCTATATATGTATAATATATATAGTATATAAACATAATAAAGAAATAATAAAAAAGAAAAAAACAATATATAAATTTTAAGTTTTTTAAAGTTTAAAGACAAATATTTATAACTTTGCATATCACAAGGACTAAATATGTAAATTTTCAAATCAGTTTTTGAAACTTTAACGGATGTAACTAACGGAGTTAGTATGTAACTAATAAGTTGGATACAATTTCGTGAACTCAACCCTTTTCTAGATAGGTATTATTCTTGTTTGATCCTCCCCCCTCTCTATATTATAACCGAAGGATCATGTGAGAAGTTGAGCTAACAGTGATAAGCAGAGCTAAACCCTTGATCTCATGCCCTCTCATGAATGACGCTCTAGAAGGGAATTGACCCATAGTTGTTAAAATGATGCCTGAGGCGTGCCTAGGCTCATAAGGCTTAAGGTTTGGGGCTTTTTTTAAGTCAAGGCACAAGATATTCATGAGGCTCGTTAAGGGGTTGTTTTTTTTAAGAGGTTTGAACTCCGAAATCTTATTTCACTTCTGATTAATAAGAGATGGTTCTAAATTCTGAAATCTAGATTCATAAGACTGTTTGTTTTTACAATGTCTGAAGTCTGATAACGAAAAAATAGCACAATGAAGAAAAAATAACACAAAGTTTTCTTATAATTTATTTAAAATTAAAATATAAAAACCAATGTTTTCCAATCTTTCCATAAGGCTATGCGTAGAAGAACCCTCACAGCCCTCTCAACCCTACTGTCACATCAATGTCACATCAGTTTTCCATAAACCCACAATAAGCCTATGGAGCCCTCTCTGTTTAGTACCCAAACCCTCTCACTTTTTAACTATTTAATTAATTAAATACAACACACCACACACACACACAACACAGCGGCTTGGCAGTGTCCACAAACCACCGGAGCCCGACCCCATCGAGCCTGCTGGAGGCGTAGAGAAGTCCACCCAGCATGCTGAGCCCGAGGGTTTAGAACCCGCCCAACCTGGCTTGTTGCTGCTCACGACCTAAAGCAATATAAAAAGTCTCCATATTTTTTATTTCAACCAAACCCTATAAAAGAAAATACATACAACCATGGATGCTTTCTTCTACAACATCATCTTCTACATATCAACACTCATTCATCACTTTTCTACTCCTATTTCTTCCCTTCAAAGATTTAAGATATTTATAGATCCATCTCTCTTTTACCCATCTTCTATGTCTTCACAACTGTTGTTGTCATCTTCTTCACCTCGCTTACGAACTTCGAACTCCGATTCATTTTCGATCCATGAAGGCACAATGACAAAATCAATCGAAAAAAATGGAAGGTTGGAGATCTATTAGATCCGATCTCGATTTGCAAATCTATGAACGTGAGTGGTTCTGGTAACAATTTGAACTTGAGCGACGTGAGAAGAACACGACCCAGAGCATAAACAACGATTTAGAGGTTTTCAGATTTTAGGTTATTACTTTTATTTTCAGAGGCATTAGAGACTTAAGACCCCCTGAACACTAAAAAAAAACAATTTGGATGAGAAAAAAATCCGACCAATCAAATTTCAGACATATTAAGGGGGGTGTTTGTTTTTTCCACTTACCACTTTTTCAACACTTTTTAAGGGAAAACCACTTATTCGGTCAGCAATTTTCCCATTCAGACTGTTTTTTTTAATTAAGTGCCACTTATCACTTTTTCACCACTTACCAAAAAAGTGATGGTAAAACCAATTTTTGTTTACTTTTTCATTAAACTTGGACTTGTTTGGATTGTTCATTAAGCACATTAAGCTTGTTTGGATTGTTTATTAAACTCATTAAGCTTGTTTGGATTGTTCATTAAGCTCATTAAACTTGTTTAGATTGTTCTATAAAACTCATTTAGCTTGTTTGGATTGTTCTATAAAGCTCATTAAGCTGCTGGATTGTTAAAGTTTACTATTGTACTTGATTGAGTTAACGTATTTCAGTTGATTTTAGTTCTTATGAATAATCAAATTTAGATTCAGATGTTTTTGACAGTTTAAAAAAGCAAACAGTCTTGACAGATTTAGTCTTTAGCTTCATCACTTAACAATCAGAAGCGGAAACAAATTCAGTTTTTAACACAAACAGTGTTGACAGATTCAGTCTTTAGCATCATCACTTAACAATAAGAAGTGGAAACAAATTCAGTTTTTACACCGGTTAAAAAACAAACCCCAACAAGTGATTGAATTTCAAAAAATAACCCCTCCCCCCTCTCCTCATAAACGATGGAAGTGAAACAAGACTTGTATGCCCTCACTCGACCATCCTGAAATCAGATAAACTTGGAATCGATTGCCTTCTGAAAATCAACAAACCTGGAATCGATCGGCTTCTTAAATCAACAAAGCTGGAATCGATTTCATGGTGCCTCTCTGAACCCTAGAAACTGAAATCGTAATCGCGTCTCTCTGTGAACCCTAGAAACTGAAATCGCGTCACATCATCAGAAATCAAAATCGATTTCTTCGAATTCGACTCTCACCTACAAACCTTTTCTTGGACTTCGGCTCTCTCCTCTTTCACGACTTTCTTCGTTCAGGTAATTGCGATTTCTGCTTCTTTCATTTTCTGGTTATTTTGATTTGTGTATCAATTTCTGCTTCTTTCATGACCCTGTTTTGTGTTGGGTCATCTTCTGGTTTATGATTTTTGTATGAAAACTTGAAATTTGATGTCCTATATCTGACTTGGTTATCGAGTATTGAAACAGTGTTTTTCAAGTATAGTTGCAAACCATATATAGCATTTTGATACATGTTTGGAGTTTGGTTACATGTTGATCCATGTTTATGTGTATTATTTTGATACAAATTTATTTATATTGATTATTTGGTTAAAAACACTAAACATCTCATTTGGGGTAAATTGGTCTGTTCTGTCCAATTCTGTCATATCTTACCAAAAACCTATTTCAAGTAGATTAATTTCGTAAACTATTTTAGATGATGTTGTATTGTTTTAGGTATTTCAAATTATGGGATTTACGTTTAATGGAAACTTTGATGATCAACTTATTATTATTACAAGTATTTGAGAAACAAACCTCAAATAAGTTTTATACAAAATGATATTTATAATCAGAAATACATATGCAAACAGTTAGAGAGTATTATAACATAGATAAAATTATTGTGTCAATTACAAAAATGACTTAGGAGTCACCCGATAACAACTTGACAGGTTGTATGCCTTATTCTGCAAGCCATATAAGAGGATTGTTCGATTGTGGCTTAATAGCTCAAACGATTATATTCACCAAGCTTGTTGAAGGGCTATGTGTTAATTAAATCGTCAATATTCCATCCATGGGCCTGTCCATTATCTGCTTGCTCCCTTCCTCCGCCAACTGCCAATATCGAATGTTGTTCCTTGTTCCTTCATTCATCGTGTTCGTCGTTCTTTTCCCTTCCCCTTTATCTTCCTTCATTGAACCACCAGTCCACTGCCACCTTCTAACTTCCCCACATCTCCGTGGGGTCAGCAATTCAGAGGGCCGCCATATTGTTCATTCGTCGTAGTGTAAAGAAAATGGGTCATGAAAAGTTTCACTGTATTAATTTGTTGTGTGTCACCGTATATATTTTGAAACTACATGGTGCTATTGGTTGAAAAAAAGTTTGGGTCTGTCCCTGCTCACATATGTTCCCCTCTGTCTTCCTATATTGAACCACCACTATTACATACCACAAAGAATAACTTACATTTTAATTCAACGAGATGTAGTGGAAATATCAACTTCCTCTCTTTGCAAGTTTGAATAGACAAGCTGCCAAAGCCTTTACGGCCATGAAGGTTCGCTTGCAATGACTTCGGCTAATTCATGATTTATTTGGGATAGTCACTGCGCATAAGTTAGCTGAAAAACCACGGTACCCCCAAAAATTTATATTGAACACTGAAACAAATTTTAGAAGCCTATTGCAATATAAAACAAGTTAACCCTTTATTCAATCATCCAAATCTTCAATCAAGAAGCACTGCCACCGTATATGATATATGGTTTTGGGTGTGGTAATGTCGTCAATTCAGGCACCCAACTATTTCACCCTTAGTTTCTAACTTTCTATCATTTTTAACGCAATATCAATCCCTGGGTTTGTAGTTTGTTGCTAAATTAGGCTATAAATGCCTAATCTTGTTATTCTGCTTCTGACCCTACGAGAAATGTTCACATAATTATAGGTGGTGATTGCAAAGCAGTTTTATTGAGCATGTCATTGACTAGGGTCTATGCAAGATCCTCTCGGTTCTCTTCTATTTGCAAAACCCTAAATCACACCCTTGTCGGATCAAGGTAAATTTCTTGACTTGCTAAACATTTTCCAAATAATTATCTGTTGTCTGCGATACGATATGGTTCCATCTTATACTTGTATGCTCTACACACTTGAATTGAATTCCTCATACATATTTGGAATGGAAATACACGATTTTTTTCTGCTTTTGGGATCGTACGGTAGTTTCTTGATGGCGTCTGTTATTATCCTCATATATATATATATATAGATAGATAGAGAGAGAGAGAGAATCGGGTTCAAATGAGAACAATACCTATTTATAAGAACATGAGAACTAACAAAATCATATATGATTTTGCATCAACTTTCGAAAAAAGCCATACGAGCGACTTTGCATGTAGCTTGCAAAGTCACTTGAATCCTATATGATTTTGTACATGAATCATTTTGTTGGTTATCGTGCTCTTTTAAATAGGTATTGCTCTTGTTTGATCCTCCTTCTCTCCCTCCCTCCCTCTCTCTCTATATATATAATATCCGAAGGATCATGTGAGCAATATAGTTAATAGTGAGAAGCATGGGGAGTGGATTTGAACCCTTGATCTCTTTTAATTTCATGCCCTTCCATGAATTGCGCTTTAGGAGGAATTGACCCATGGTTGTTAAAAGGGCGCTTGAGGCGCGTATAGGCTCATAAGGCTCAAGGTTTTGGGCTTTTTTTAAGTCGAGGCTCACTAAGGCTTTGTCTCTTGGCTGAGGCGCCTTGGTGGGCCTAGGAGCGCCTCATAAAGAGTAATTAAATACCTAGTCAAAACCCCAAGATTAAATAAGTTTTCTCATTCTCATCTCCTAGACTTCTTAAAAGAGTTATTCAATAGATGACATAAATCAAACCCTAATATTAATTACCCAATCCTTAGAACTTCAAGCCTCTTCTCTATAAAAATGCAGACCTTAAAACTTCTCCTTTGTGGCTTATGCTTTGAACCCTTTTCCCTTCCGCATATATCAATGTATTGTTGGTTGCTACATGCGAGGCTTGTACTTGCTTCATATTTGAGTTGTGTGTAATTGTGTGTTTATATACATATATAAGGTATATAACTATATATACATTTATCTACATTGATAAGACGTTCCTTGCATTCTTGAGGCCCCTGCCTCACGCCTAGGCCCTAGGACCCCTTTGCGCCTAAGTGTGCCTTGAGCCGTTGACAACTTTGAATTGACCCGGTGCATCTTATCTCCGTGCATCTCATCCTAATGTGCATCCAACGGTTGATCACCACTTCTCAAGTTAATTTCAACTTCTCACCAAAACTCACCTTAGATATTGCTAGATGGACTGCTAAGATTGGTTTGCATAATTTCTTAGAATTGAATGGTTTGTAAATGAAACGTCCACTATAAATTGGAGCTCGAAGGGTTCCCCTAGGAGCTCTTTTGGAGTACTATGATGGGTTTCACACATCTAAGGTCTTCTTAGAGCCAAGGTATACCATATGGGGTATCTGTAGCCGAGGGAGTTGACACTCTGAGGAGATTTGTGCCTGTCTAGGAGTTGGGGGCCTGCTAGAGTCATAGTCCAGCTAGACTTGGACCTATTCTACATAGATATACGTTGAAACCTCCATTCTTTCTTCAATAGCTCGGTTGGAGAGTAACATGATGGGTTTCACATGTCTAACACCTCCATTGAGTGACTAACATTATCGTACGTTCATAAATTTAAAATCTTTTTTTCAACCTAGTCGGAAACACAAATCGTCAATGCCTTATTTGAATCTTTAATTCTGTAGACATACGTATGCATCCTATACTTATTGTCGAGTCATTTTTGTTGATTCAGGTGTCTACTTGAAGGTGGACAGACGACATATAATTCTGTCGGAGCTAGTAGTTCTAGACATAACCAATGCTGTTCTGAATTTCGAAATTTCACCTCTGGATCTGAACTTAGTAGGAAGCCTTTTATTAAAATTTCCCACTTGGGAGTTGGGTACTTGAAGGCACCTTACGTGGTGGGTCCTCATCGTCAGTATGCTACAAATGTCGTTAGAGAACATAAATCACGGAAGATGCTTTATTACTTAACAGGTTTGGTGTTTGCAATGGTGGGATGTACTTACGCTTCAGTTCCTCTATATAGGAGGTTTTGCCAAGCTACTGGCTACGGGGGCACCGTTCAACGGCGTGAGGTATGCACAATGCTTTCTGATTTTTTTTGGTTGAAATGAGCTCGTGGCCATCTTTCGCACAGTAAACATAAAACCTCATGTTTTTTTTCTTCCATTTTTTGTTTTATTTTTTCCCTCACCAGACTGTGGAAGAAAAGATTGCACGGCATGCTCAAGATGGAACAGTCACGAACAGGTTTGTTATAAAATCTTTCAGAAGAAAGAAAACAGAAAACAGAAAACAAAGCTTACTTCTCTAAATGGTTATAAATTCTTTGCCTTCTTTCTTAGGCTGCTCTTGTGCATTAGACCTGACAAAAACTGGCACGACACACCAATCCGACACGAAATAAATGGATTTGCGTAATTACATTTCAACCCGTTCAAGTAAACGGGTTAACATGACACGACACGAAAATTAAACAGGTAAGGTCAGGGTCAAAAATTTCAACTTGAAAATGACCCGAGTATCCAGTTTTATATATATAACAAGTTTTTTTTTTTCAAATTTTTTACTAATTTAGGATTTCCCTTTTGGGTTGTTGAGCTAGATAAATTGGCAGCCAAAAAACAATTAAAAGTCTAAAACTCCAAAGTCTAAATCAAATAAATGGGTTAAAGATGATAAACGGGTTAAATAGGTCATGTTCAAGTTGGGATTTTGTGGCCCGTTTATTAAATGGGCCGTGTTTGAGTCCAGGTACTCTCTACCCATTTAAATTTGTACATGTCTCTTACAATATGTCGGATTTATTACTACAGGGAGATTACTGTGCAGTTTAATGCTGATGTGTCAGATGGAATGCCTTGGAAATTCATCCCGACTCAAAGAGAGGTATTGTAACCATAATATTATTACTGTCCTTTTAATAAATAATATTGCCTGCTTTGTTGTTCTTTTGAAATCATTGGATCATAGGGACCGGTAAAAAACAAACCAAACGTACCCAGTATACCTCATAGTGACTGCTGACTGATACGTTGTCTTATTTTATATCTTATCTGCTTTAAATGATTTTACTTTGATTTTGTTGGTTTGTATATGTAGGTGAGGGTAAAGCCGGGGGAGAGTGCTCTTGCCTTTTACACTGCTGAAAATCGTAGTGCAACACCTATAACGGGAATGTCTACGTATAATGTCACCCCCATGAAGGTAATATGTTCATGTTCTCATTTTATACATACTGATTGGTTCAGCTGGTCACGTATTCTGATTATTTACATGGCTGTACAGGCTGCAGTTTACTTCAACAAAATACAATGTTTTTGCTTTGAGGAGCAGCGTCTTCTTCCAGGGGAGCAAATTGATATGCCTGTAAGTATATTTTACCTCCCTCTGTAACTTCCATGAAAGTTATGATCGTTTTATTTGGCAAAAAAAACCTTGTAGTTTTCATGGGTACGCACCCCTTTGTGGTAAGTTTTATGGGAATAGATATTGACAATCAAGTTGTATCTGTAGGTGTTCTTTTATATAGACCCGGAGTTTGAAACGGATCCTAGGATGGATGGTATTGACAATATAATCCTTTCATATACCTTCTTCAAGATTGGTGAAGATAAGTTATGATAATAATCCCTTCTTCCCCAAAGGATTGACTTTGGTCAGCAACTTACAGAAAGTGAGTGAGATTCAAAGTTTTGCTTCTATTTGTAGTCATACTCACACTTGTGAAGATGAGAAAATAGTTTCTATGGATATGATGTTCATTAACTTGCCATTTACAGCTGAGCAAGATCATTGAAAATAAGTATACCCATTTGCTCTAATTTATTTAGTCCTGTTAGCTTTGTGGGCAAGCTTTGCAGGTTATATTAGTGTATTACTTTTGAAAACTACAACTTGGAAAGATACGTTTAAGGGTCTATATTCTATAGATTTAGCGTCAAATTTCTCATGATCCTTGTGGAGATGAATAATCGATGTGACATGGACACATGAATTAACACTCATGTTGTTTGTGATAAGGCTAATCACAAAATGCCTTAGCAATTTTCTTGACTCTCACATCTGCTGAAACATGTCCAAAATTCTTGATTGTTTTCGGTTGCCGAAATCGTCTTCATTGTAGGAGCTGGTAATTAAGGCCTTTGAATGTTAGCTGAAGGAGATGCTAATAAAGGTGGTTGAATGTTATCACTACTTCTTGGAGGGGTTTTAGTGAAATTAGTTTATGAGTTTTCGTGTCTAAATTAAGAAAACTCACGGATTCTTCTTGCCAATGAAGTAGCTTTGAAAGCCCTTACAAAGGTTTGACAATCAAAACCCCTAATAAAGCTACTTAACTTGTATGAATAAGTTGATTTGGATCATTGTGGCTCTCAAATTCATCAATGTAAGCTTCTAAGAGAACCATGTTGCAATTTATTAAATTGTTCCACTATATTACTCTTAGAGTCGTTTAAAACGGCAGTAAGATGGATCATAAACCACTCCAGTCTACATTCCTTTCACTGGTAAGTAACTAGAAACCCAATTTTATACTTTATTGACCATATTCCCAAATCAACCCTTTAATCGTTTGGTACACAATCTGAAGCATTCGCAACATTTGTGTTTCCAAATTCTAGGGTTAGTCCCATTGAATTTGGGAAAATCGAATTTAGGTACATGCTCGAAATATTGATTTTGATTAATTCCTCCACTATTGTTACTTGGAAATTCATATCTAGTTTACGTGTGTAAATAGAGGAAAAGAAGGTTTTCTGATAATTCTATTGAGCAAGGTACAACTAGTATATATACAAGATTCTTAACGCTAAACTAGGAAAGAGAATAAAGTTATATGGAAACTCAATCATGCTTAATTAAGCATATATACAGCTATATTAAACATATCTCTAACTCCTCCTCCTCAAGTTGGAGCAAATATATT
This sequence comes from Carthamus tinctorius, assembly GCA_001633085.1. Lineage (NCBI taxonomy): Eukaryota > Viridiplantae > Streptophyta > Magnoliopsida > Asterales > Asteraceae > Carthamus > Carthamus tinctorius. The sequence goes on along the minus strand of LUCG01192024.1, from coordinate 950 downwards.
AATCATGCCCAACGTGCTACAAATAGAATCTATCTGTGGTTTACGAAGTGGCTTTGTAAAGATGTCTGCAAGTTGATGTTCAGTTCTAACATGCACTGATAGGATTGATGGAGGGTTTGATTGTGTGCCAACCACATGATCTCTGATTAAGTGACAATCAACTTCAATGTGTTTGGTCCGCTCATGAAACACTTGATTTTTGGCAATATGGATAGCTGATTGACTATCACAATAAAGTCTCATCAAATCATCTTTGAGTAGTCTTTTAACCCATGTCATTTCACATGAAACATCTGCCATAGCTCTATATTCCGACTCAACGTTTGATCGAGAGACAGTGTGTTGTTTCTTGCTTTTCTAGGAAACTAGATTTCCACTGACAAAAACACGATATCAGGTAGTCGATCTTCTGGAAATAGGACAACCAACCCAATCTGCATCTGAAAACCCAGATATTTTGCCATCTCCTTCTTCGATAAACACACCAACAAGATTTCTACAAAAAATGAATAAAATAATGTGAAACCTTTAATAAATAATTACAAATAACACAAAACTATTAAACAAATATGCAGTCAACTCAAACAAGAACAAGAATTTTTTCATCCAACATAACATGGATACATGATGATGTTATTTTCTACTAATTCATCCTTTTTAAACAATTGGGAAAGATACACAGGTGTAACTATTTTCCTTCAATTTATTATTTTGTTTTTCCACCTCAAACATTATATGTGTAAGTAGTAACATTTGTAATTATGTTAACAATAAAGGAAGTAGGGTGAGAATTTAACTTTTCATAAAAAAAAACTTGCATTATATATTGGTCTGCTTGAATTCAACCCTGTAGAAAAAAATAATACGTTGGATAATTAGAGCATAGTTTGATGGGTAATCTTGATGGTTAGTATGTTTAGTTTGATGTTTGATTAATTCCAAGTTAGTTG
>LUCG01191937.1:0-10798 GCA_001633085.1 Carthamus tinctorius | reverse complement strand
CAAAATGTTATTGTGTGTATCCAACTAAAAAAGATGCTATTGAGTGTATCAAACATTATTTTTTAGCTTATTGTGTTTCATAATGACCGGTAACCAAGTTAGCCGGTAAACATCACCGCCGCCGACCGCAAACCACCACCGCAAACCCAGAACCACTGCCGANGCAAACCACCACCGCCGCTGCAACCATCAATTCCGACCCACAACCTCCGACCACCTTCCCCAACTGCCAGTAACCGGTTGATAACCGGTTGAGCAGGTCACCATACACACAATAAGCTAAAAAATAATGTTNTACATTTTGAAGAAGTATTTCCATATATATATATATATATATATATATATAAACCATTCAATTTATAAATAGTCATCAACCAAATAGTGGTTTTTAAACAAAAGTTTGTCGTTCTTGGATTATTTTTTATCTATTTGTAATGTAATTGGCTTTAATTTTCTATTTTGGTATTTTTTTTTTATATTGCAAATAATATTTTCCTATGAATTTGGGTAACCGTGAACCAAACCACGGGTAACCGACTAATTTCGGTTAGGTGTGGTTCATCCTACGGGTTCGGGTTTGGGTAACCAGATATCCACCTCTATCATACATATAACCAAACGGTCATGCGGTTCGGTTCACATTTTTCCTATTAGCCGAGCCGAACCATGAACACCCCTATCATACATATAACCAAACGGTCATTGGTCCAACGGTGCCTGTGGTCCCATGGATCCCAACCTCTCTGGAGGTCAAAGGTAAGGAGTGTGTGAGTTTTCCTGAAGTAATGTGTGTGAGAATTTTGTTGTATATATATATATATATATATGCTTCAAAAAAAAGAATCATACATATACTGGCAATATGTTGGAGCGATGACTGCAGAAGATTGTGAAACGAGCACCACTCTTCTTGAATCTGCAGAGACACGATTTGGGTGTCTGTAGTCTCGTCAAACTTTAAGAGGTGTTTCAATCGCTCAAGACGAAGTTTATCCTTCATGATGGTAAATTTCATGTCATCCAAGCTATTCAACATATAAGGTGCACTTGATACGTGAAAGAAGACATGATAAGAACCTGACACTAAAACTGGGATAGGATAGGACCGAGTGGGACAAAAATCAGACAGATGGGACAAGGTTGGTAAATTACTAAACTACCCATCTTAAATTAAAACTCTAAAACATTCCACAACTTCTGTCATCCGTCTGCCTCACCCTTGTCAGTTTAGTCCTGTCTTGTCCCGTTCTGCAAGGGTGTAAGTGAGCTGAGTTGCTCGTGAGCTACTCGGGATCGACTCGATTCGAGCTCGAGTTAAACGGGCACGAGCCAAGATCGAGCTTCATTTTAAACGAGCTCGAGCCTTTATGATTAAGCTCGATTAGGCTCACGAGCCTAAAAAGCCTCAGTTAACATAATATATATATATATGTGTGTGTGTGTGTGTGTGTTAACTAATAAAAAAATTAAATAATAAAAAATATTACAAGTAAACAAGCCGAGCTCTAGCCGACCTTAGGCTCATTTAGGCTCGTCACACAAACGAGTTGAGCCCAATCCAAGCCCGCTAAATCCTTGAGGAGCCGAACTCGAGCTTGATACATAAGGCTCGAAACGAGCTGAGCTCAAGCTCGAGCTTTATGAACTTAAACAAGTCGAGCTCGAGCTTAGTCGGGCTTGGCTCGGCTCGTTTACACCCCTATTGTCTTGTTCTTTCCATTCCATTCTGCGTACCAAACACACCCATAATATTTGATAAAAGTAAGAAATAAATCATGTACCTGAAATGTCCGTTGCCAGAACTGGTAAGCGCAAAAATTTGCCATGAATATCACCTCCTTCCGACCCATCAAACCAGTGATCTTACTATCTTCGTTGTAGTAGTTATTGGTGTACTTATTAAACTGTAAACATAGACTAAAATTGAATCAATAATCTTACAAATCAAAGCCCTAATATTCTAGGCTAACGAGATCCAACATACCAGTGCTTCTTGTCCAAAGGGACGGATGATCGGCAAAGGCTGTGTATCCATCAGGATACCAATTATAATTCCTTCACGTAGCATTCCCGCTTCTCCAAACTTCAGAATAAGCATGGAAGCATCAAAGGACAAAGCAAAGCTGGAAAGCAATCGTCCGTAGAAAGTTGGCTCGTAACGGCCTCTGTGAGATGTTTTCTCTAAAGCATGTATGTGAACCAGCAAGTCTAGTGCATCATCAACAACACCAGGTCTTGGTGGGTCCATAACTTTCTGCAACAAGACTGTAAAAAACCCTTAAGTTGGTTCAGAAATAAGCATAAAAACAATAAATATGAACAACCAGATGTGGCTAAGCATACTAGAGAAACATGGTATCATCATTCCATGCACACATATCTAGGCATGGGATCATGTGAGAAGTGCCATTTTTTGTGAGAAGTGCTTTTAAACCATTGTATCACTTTTAATCAAATACCCTACCACGAATTGCGGCTTAAAAGGCAATTGATCCGGTGCATCTTATTTCTCATCCTAATGCTCGTCCATTTTTCATTCAACGGTTGATAACCACTTTTCACTGGATCCAAACCCCACATATCTAAAGCCAACTACATGGTAACTCCGCAGAGAAATAAAGTTTGTTATCTGATACTATGAGGGAGAAACACCAAATGCATAGTGGCAAAGAGTGAAGGACCTCATGAGTGTTGTATCTAAAAATGCAAACAAATTTCCTCAAGGTGAAGCATATAAAGTATAAATGCATCCTATTCACCTCGACATATTAGGGTGTGTTTGGTAAGTAGAACAGAATGGGATAAGACAAAACAAAATTTTCTTGTCTCGCGTTTGGTGACACGTTAGAATGGGAAAAAACAAGAATGAGTGGGACAAAAATGTTTTTTTCCCACCAAAAATAGGTGGAACAATATTCAGATGATTCTGTTTAAGTGAATTTCATATGTTACTTTGTCATTATAAAAGAACTTGTTTTAACTTGTAAGATTATTGATATAATATATATGGTTTAAACATTTATATTTTGTTATATTTATTACTCGTCTCATCGAGCTAAATTCTTGTACAGGTATAACAGGGCCTTTAAAAAGATTGGAATGTCCCTGCCTTTTAGGATAATATAACGTTGTCTACTGGTAGGGAAGCATCATCCATCAAGTGTCTATTAATATAGACTATAGAGTGAATGTGCTCATCCACTTTAAACTAGACATATAAATAAATACATAGGTGCACACACATTGAATACCTCCCCTCATATTTCCCTTCAGTCTACATTACTTCATCCCACATCAATCTCAGCCAATATTTAGTACTCCTAGCTTACACCTCACTAGAAAAAAATGTACATGGCAGATCACCATCCTCAAATAAATCTAAATTATAAGACATTCTGATGGCGCGATGTCCTCTGTATCAGAACAAAGAGATGTAGTCACCATGTAAGAAAACCCCAAGAATCTAGAGTGGAAGTAAAAGAAGAATGAGGGAAGCAAATAGAGTTGAGTAAAAAGAAAATAAGAAATAAATGGGAAAAAGATACAAACATGTTATACCATACAGAGAATAATAGTTCCACAATACCAAAATAAATATCCACGATGAAAAAGGCACGAGGTTTCAAGTACGTAAATGACAACTTTACCATTAATAATACAAAAAGTAATGAATTTGTCCATCTCATTACTAAAGATAGAATTAGAAAGTAGGCACCCACTTTTGAAAGTGGAGACTTACTTTGAGACGAGCTAAAATAAAAATGCAAACATGTATTTGGGATAAAAGGAGTATTTAGAAAACCTGCTTACCTTTCGGATCATTGATGGCTTTTGATTCAGCACAAGTTGTAAGAAGCACCTGTTGCCTCAATGATAACTTCAATATTGATGGAGTCTCATACTTTTCTAGTTGGCCAAAAAATGATTCAGTGACGAGTCGATATACTTCACCATCACAAGTCCGGCCAGTTCTTCCCCGACGCTGCTCAGCCTATAACATGCAACATGGAAGAATTAGATTCAAACTAAGGAGCTGATTGGCAGTTGCTGAATGATTTGGTACTGGATGATTATTAAGTGGTCAGAATGATTAAAAGGTTGTTATGATATAGTGCAAAATGAAATATGGTTGTTCGGTAATTGTTGAGAATGAAATCAGGGTGCTGAATGGTTAAGGGAGACCCAAGATACAAAATCATTCAAAGGGTTTTAGAACCATTAAGAGGCGGTTCTTTTTTTTTTGCCAAACAAGATTTACCTATTAACAATACAGAGGTTGCCTCTTAATGGAACTGTTAAGAGGTAAACAATAAGATTGTAAAAACAAGTAAATTCACTAATTAACTTTCACTAATCACCTGAGATTCTGATACCCAAACAATCTCCGTCGATTCAATTTTTCTATTTGCATCCCAGTAAACTTGCAGAGATCTGCATGAATCAATCACATAAGCCACTTTGGGTATTGTTACAGAAGATTCTGCAATGTTGGTTGCCAATATAACCTGCACCAAGAAGAATGTTTTCAGAAAAATGTGAAGCATGATGAGAATTGCCTGCGCTTTATTATTACTGCAAATAATAGATATAAACTTATAGGGGAGAGATCAAATGCAAACCACCCTAATTTGTGCAAACTGTTGATTTCATTGGTACAATTAATGAAATTGTTTAATTTGATGAATGGTTTCATGTAATTCGATTCTTGATGAAACAGCTTCATGTATTTGAGGCTTTTTGTGTAAAAACGAAAAAGTTTCATCAGAATGATAAAATACATGAAACAATTTCATCATAATAAAAAAAATGCATGAAACAATTTCAATTTTACATAGAGAACACAATAATATCAAACAATTTCATCAAGAAAATAATTATATGAAACAATATCATCAAATTAAGTAATTTCTTGAAGCAATTTCATTAAATTAACCAACGACATCAATGGTTGCACAAATTAGGGTGGTTTGCATTTGAACCACCCCAAAAACTAACATTCTAATACATAATTACGAGGAACAGAGAGTCTAACCTTCCGATGAGACTTCAAGATTCTCATCGCATTGAGAGCTTGCTCTGTGTCAATGCTACTATGCAGGATGTGAATTCTAAAATCACTACTGAAACGACTGAGAGCAAGCCATTGTTGCTCCAATGCGAAATATGTTGGCAGGAATATCAAAATGCTCTTCTCCATGTCTTCTTCATTTTTGTGAATATGCAATACTAGATTGTGTATAAGCTTGTGCACTTCATCATTCATAACTGCTTCAAATGATGGGCTTGGTCCAGAACAATATTTCATAGACAGGGAGTCAGAACTCATATCAAGAAGTTCAACCACCTGTTGTATATGTAATAAGCAAGATGAAACAGCAACTATACATAACAGAAACAATTGTTCAAAATACTCTTTAAAGATCTAAAGATAGTGGTGTTCTTTAGTGTTAACTAGCACGCATAAACACATTGTTTATTAAGTTTGGTACCTATAAGACCGAATCACAACAGTTGAAAGAATTTTCATCAGATTAACGTTTATTTAAAATACCATCCAAAGTTCTAAGGACAACAACGTTAATTAGGTCCCCAACCCATGGACAAACAAAATTACGATTCTGCCTGAATTCCCTATGCTTTACTGAAACCACTCGAATTTATGAATTACAGCAGAGCCCGCATTGTTTCCATTTGCTTACACACACCATCCCTGGCCCTAACGGGTGTTAAGTCCATCTGTTAAGTTCCCCTCATGTGCATCTCATGTGAAGGTATTTTGGCCGTTTTACCTACTTTAATATTAAAAGAAGCCCTCAAACGTCATCACCTGCAGACTTCAATCATCAATGGCAGTATAATGGAGCATGACAACCACCATATCCACAACTTTTCACCACTCATCTTCTTCAACCTCTTTATCTACCTCAACTTACCCAAAAACCGCTCACACTTCACACTTGTTTGCCATCATTACCAATAACCATCAACAACTCAGAATTTAACCCCAAGATTCTAAAATTTCAACTTCGGATGCTATTACAGGAGCCAGTTCATCTAGCCAATCCCTCACGGCTATTCGATCTGAAATGCTCCTCTTTCATCATGTTTTTCTCATTTCCCAGATTTAATCCTGCTTCAATTTTTGTTGTTTTCTTAACCTGTTGTTGAAATTAAGGGTGATGGAACGGGTCTCTAGCGGAGTTTGATAACACAATCAAACATGGTCCTGTTACCTGCTCAAGATATGATACTCTTCGTTGGTACAAGGTATGTTGGTCGGAGCTTGGAATTCCAAGAACTTCAACCCTTTCACCTCGACCAAGATCTCTAAAGTACTCCTTGTATCTTGTAATATCAGCAGTAGCAGACATCAATACCACCCTAGAAAATACGATAACTTATTAGCACCTTAAACAAATAGAGCCACACAATAAGCAGCAAGACAAAATCCGATCAAAGAGAAGTGTTGAAGTAGATTATCTTAGAGAAGAGCCCTTTAAGACAGAATATGGAAAATGCATGCAACAAGCCCTGAATAGCTAACCTCAAACCACTATTTTTTATTAGAAATTGCTTCACACACACAAGAACAAGATCCGATTCGACAGATCGCTCGTGCACTTCATCAAGAATGATAACCTTGTACTTGAGTGCATTCAATCCTTTTTCTCGCATTTCCTCCAACAAAACTCCAGCAGTTTTGAAGATGATCTTAGAGCTGCAACGTTAGGAAATAAACTTTTATTGAATATAGAAAGCAATTGGTACAAAATTATGGATGGAAAAACCGTTGGTGCAAAAATATTAATGCACAAGACGACTCTACAACCAGCATAAAAGTTGGGAACTTCCTTAACCACCATACGAGATGATCTGAGAAAATGTCATCATCAGTTACATGGCTCTCACGGCGGGTCTCCAATGAGTCAACTAGTGATATCATAATCTGAGTACCTTGCAGACATAACCTTGGAGTGGCCAATGTGATATCCAACCTCACCCCCCGCTATACAGTTTCGAGCTTTAGCCACCATCTTAGCAACTGCCACCACGGCAAATCTCCTTGGTTGTGTACATAATATTGGCTCGATATTTTCTTCCAGTAAAAATTGAGGAACTTGCGAGCTCTTCCCTGGATTATCAAAAAGGAATGCAACCAGTACAAATTAATTTTCAAGCACTTGCAATAGAGAAAAGCTTTACATATAATCAAAACCTTGAAAGTTAAACTAATAAATGCAGGCTCCAAAAAGATTCAGAGGTTCTTAGTGTACAAGATATTTAAAACAGACATTCCTGGAAATACTGAAAATGTGATTTTGACCCAACCTCAGCAAATACAGATCATAGTGTCATGGGACTTTGCAGCAAACTACGTTTCAAAGGAAAAAGATGTGGTCTTTGAAGTATTATAATAGAATGCTTTTACTATTTTACAAGTGCTTCCCACATGTCATTATCTTTAGGGTATTAGTACATGTAGTCTATATGGGTTTGGGTAACACTAAGGGTGCATTTGGTATGCAAAAAGGACTGGACTAGTTGTTTGTCTAGTATTTGGTACGACTAGAACATGTCCAGATAACTTGTTGATATAGTGTTAGGTAAGCTACACATAATGTAAAATGTTAAAATGACCAGATTGCCTTCAAATGTTATTTGATGTTTTTTAGTCACACGATACTTACAAATGACACAGATCAACTAATATTTGCATAATGTTATGTATAAACATTATACATTCATACGTTATTTTTATACTAAATTTATTAACTTCCATACGTGATCCCGTTCATTTATTGGAATCAATGGGCTGTGGATATCACGTAGAAAATCTTCAAGTGGTGCCTAGCAATAAAAAAATAAAGAAATATTTACTAAAGTAGCAACAACATTGGCAAGCATCACGGCTGTAGCATTGTCAGAAGTTCCTTCTATAGCCAGCATATAAAAGTGGTACGCATAGGGAAGTTTAAATGTATAATAATTGTGTCACAAACAAACGGTCAAGATTTCCTAAAATAGCTAGTTTAATGAATAGCCAGATATTGAGGCTGCATTCCTCTTTTAGGTAGTTTCCATATACTGCAAAAGCAAATACTGTGTGGTGTGTGCATCAGTGCATGAGTGCATCCCAGCAGAGCTTTTACAGTAAACTGATTCAATTGAAGAAATTTAGTATTAACAAAATCCAACATGTGATCAATCTCATCTTAAAGGATCGTGAAAGAGTATTAAACCGTAAGATGGGCTTATGTATTCTGAAACAATTATAGATGTACAAAAACAATTTTAAACATTAAATACCATATAGCCAATAATTAACACACATATTTAGATCAATTAATCAGGATTAAGGGCCTAGGGGGTTGTAAGTAATTAAATTTCTAAAAATAACTAATTATGAGCTGGATTTCTGATAGAGAACTAAACTGCATCTCAAAGAGTACGTATGCAACTTTTTTCTACTAGTAGTAAAGGGGTCAGCAAATGGAACAGAAACAAAGGACTCATTTGATCTTCAGCGACTATTAGAAGAAACAAGAGTGTGGAGGACTGAGAGAGCACACAAGAAGGTGATTACTGAATCTGCTTCTGCTTTCACTTTGATTGGGGTTTTGCTTTTTTGGAACTTATAAATTGATTTTTCCGAGAAAAAACTTTCTTATTGGGAGGAATCGCTTTAAGGTGATTTTTGCCTTAGTTGTGCACTGGCACAGCATCATCCTATTATGCAAAGCAATGCACGAATTATACATGTGATACATGCACGTAATCTGATATCTTAAGACTCTGTACTGGTAGACCCATACAGAATCCTACATCGACGCACATTCAATGATATGAAAGACATGTTTTTAGTGCTAATTACAAGCCTAGTTTCTTTAATAATCAGCCGATTATGCAAACCCTTCACTTTTGACTCCTTTGCATGTTATTTTATTGCACTTCATGGAAACATGTGCTTAACCGACAAAACATCCAACTGTGCTTTCGGGGTTTAATTTCTTTTAGTCCATATAAACCTAAAATATAAATGGTAAACTGAATCCTATCAATTAAGGGGTTCCCACAACGATTGGTCTAGAAAACGCAAATTCTTCAAATTTTTCCATGTCTAATCAAACTAGAAACTGATCACTCAAAAAATCAAATCACACCAAACATAAAAGGGCAAACCCACATCACAAAACCAAAAAACCATTAATAGGAACACTGCAAGTACAACAAAACACACCAACTACACAAACTCCTTTTTCAATTAGAATTACAGATGACACTACAAATCAACCTGGAAAAAGAGAGGTACACTTGAGATCAAGCCTATACATGAATTTTGTCAGAAATGTAACCCTTCACACTTCTACTTACATGCCCATTCTAAACCTCCACATACTTACAGTTATACAACATCTCCAAAAAAAATTCAGTAAAAAAACTAAAAACTCACGCGAAATTCAAGTTCATAAGTACAACGCTTTACGCCTTTGGCTCGACATAAGAAGTCAAGCCAAGTCTTCTCTATAGTCCAAATGAGTCTCTACAGTCCAACAATCACCCTATCCAAAAACCTAATATAATCACAAAAAAAGAAACATCGAGAACTATACAAAAAAAAAAAAAAAAAAAACTTCAAAGAAACCATACCACATCCGGTTTCACCGACGATCAGAGTGACGCGATTCTCCATTATCTTCTCGACAATTTTGCTACGGAGCGCCATGATCGGAAGGTTCCTGAAATTCTCCGACGACGGAGATGAAGACGTCGGCGGCGGCGATGATGATGATGATGGCTGAGAAGCCGGTGAAATCGCCGGTGAAATCGCCGGTGAAATCGACGATGCCGCCATTGTTAAGAGCTTAAAAACCCTCGGCACGATTCTCGCTTCTTTTTTGAAATTTGGAAGAAAGAACAAAATAACGTCAAATCCGAGTGGTCTATGGCTTTATTTGTAGCAGAGAGGGCCCCCACATGACACGTGTCCAAGTGGGCCCGGTTTAAGCTTCCCGCCTTGGTTTAGACCGCTTTTGTACCGGAGACCGCTTGGTTTTTGACTTCACGTTGGCCCGGTCAAGCCTTGAACCGGACCATGGAAAATAAAAACCAAAAGATTTATCAAAACTAAAATCATGTGTTTTTATTTGGCCTATGTTTTATATGTAATTATTAATTAGAAGTGTAAATTTATTAATTTAGTTGATAATGAATTTTGTTTAAGGGATGTATCTAAAAGTGTGTTTGTTATGACTAAAGTATGGTAATTGTTTTAGTGGTGTTTACACTCATATGGTCGTGAACATGAGAGATGTTGGGTTCATACGTAAAACTTGGTTTTACAAGACAACGACGTGTTTTGGGGCTAGAAACATGAAAGGGTTTTTGGAACCCTACAGTTAAGCGTGTTTTGGTGGGAGCGGTATCGGGATGGGCGACAACTAGGGATGCAAACGGTTCGGGGAATCCCCGCTACCCGCGGAGATCCGACCCGAACGGAGCGGGGAATCCCCAATTTAGCGGGTAATGGGTCGGGGATGGGACTTGATTTTCTTACCCGAAGTGGGGACGGGTCGGGGACGGGTATAATGATATCCGCCCTNACATGTTATAACATCCACTCCAATAAATATATACAGTTGATGGTTTTTGTTTTAGTTTGTATCAAACGTAATATCGTAATCATCTTTTTTTTGTGGTGTTTGCGAAATGAATTATGGAACTTTTACTTATTGTAGTTATTGTTCATGATTCCATGTTTTCAATTTTACAAAAAAATTGAACTTTATTTACTAAATGG
>LUCG01191935.1:0-20542 GCA_001633085.1 Carthamus tinctorius | reverse complement strand
GTATCCATGCGCGTTACATCGTGAAATATCTCAGATCTAAACCCAATAACTCAAAAAATAATTAAGATTATGGTTTTATGTGTTTCTAAAACGCATATCATATGTATAAAATTCAAGGTCAATTGGTCCAAAAAATTAAAAAAGATTCGCTCCATAATGTGTTTTCAAACTTATAACATTTGAGCTCATTTTAAAGGTTTTGATTTGACGATTACAATGGAATAATTTGTAACAAAATATTTTTAATATAATCTTAATTATCATAAGATTATATATGTGAATATAATAAAAATGAAAAATGAAAAAGAAATATAAAGTAATTAAATAATTATATATATAAAGAAATAAAATGTAATTTAAATATAAAACGTACATTTATTTTTATTTATGATGTTGAACATGAAAGATGATTGAAAGTTTTAAATTTATAAGATAGTATTGGTATAAATATATAAATAATAGATAATGGTATAAAATGAAAAAGATGAATCTAAATAAAATGGAAAAAATTATCTGAAATGTATTTTTGATATTTAATAATATGATCGAACTCTAAAAATATCCAATATTGGGCTCATTTTGAAGGTATTGTCGACACGATTGTAATGATATAATTTGTTGAAAAGAAAAACGAAAACTTCAATACATTTTAGTTCATATGCATTATTTATATTAAATTGATAAGGGTGTAAATTGGAAAATGAAAAAGCAAGGGATTAAAAGTAATGTAGTTATCAAATTATAAGGATATAGAGGGTAATTAAAAATTATTGGAATATCAAATAGGTCCAATTAGAAGGATTTTGATAGTTGTACAATGTCTTTAAGAAGTAGTGTTCTTGAAAGTTGGAAACTTGAAAAGTTAGAAAATTAGATGTCAAATTCTCTTTATATATAAAGATGAGAGAGATGTGAGAGAGAAAAATGAAGGTATGAGAGTTTTTTACTTTATTTTATATTAAAATTTATATTTTAACTAATTTTCCATGGTTTAAATTATAGGGGTTAGCAATTAGCCAAAATTTAAGGGATCGGAAACCGTTCGTTTCTGGAATGAAGGAACCGAAACTACTTGCACCCGTTTTTTATATTTGAGAACCGATTCCGGAACTACCGTTTCTGGTTCCGAAATCGGATACCTGGTGTCTATCTTTTTATATATATTTTATCGTTTTATGTTATAAAACATAATTATTAGTTATTACATAATTCTAATGTAACGAAATAAATACTACAAACGATGAAAACTTATCGATAAAGACTAAAAGCTAATAATTATATAAATAATTACAACCAATTTTTGATAGAGTTTTATATTATACTTGTTGCATATATGTCTGCTTTGACTCGAATGAATGTTCACTCCATTCGATAGCTGCCTAAGAGCTTATTCGGCAACAGTAAGACGACTGACTGAAGCATCTTATATCCAATAGCGAAAAGCCTGAACCAAGATTTCCAGATTAATTATTAGTTATTACATAATTCTAGTGGTAAGGATTGGGCACTACATAGTGGTGAACCCGAGTTCGAGCCCTGGGGGATACATTCTGGAGGTACGGGGGCTTCGACCCCGGGCTGCATGCTTTAGCAGTCGGGCTTCGGCCCAAAATTGCCGAGGATTAGTCTGGGCCCAATGTGGTATGGGATACCTCTTCAAAAAAAAAAAAAAGATTTCCAGATGGGCTAGTGGAGCATGCATGAAGGAGTCAGACGCTTCTTCTATTCTTTTGAAAATAACAAAAAACACAACTTTGAACTGTTAAATATGATATAAAAGATATCGAAGAAAATAGAATAAATAAATCGATTGAATAAAGTGCTCGTTAATGTGTATATGTATAAGTATGTAACCGTAAAAGGTAAAAATAATAATTATAATTTTAGTCTATTAAACAANCACATATATATATATATATATATATATATAGGAACCGATTCCGACGGGTACCCAGCAGTTCCACAAAAATGAGAACCAGAACCGAAACCGGTATCGTTCGGTTCCAATTCTGGAAACCGATAGTTTTGGAACGGTTCTGATACTTACCCCTAGTTTAAATTAGGCTATGTTTGGCAAACTAGCTGATAAGCTAGGTGGTAGCTGATAAGCTAGCTGATAGCTGATAGCTGATAAGCTAGCTGTTGATTGATAAGCTTGCTAGTAGCTGATAACCTAACTTATGAACAAATTATGTTTGACAAAAAGTAGCTTGTGAATATGTAAAATGACCAAAAAGGGTATCTTTGAATTTAATAATTAATATTAATAAGGGTATAATTGGAAAAAGCTACAAAAAGCTCCCAATAAACTACTCAAAGTAACGTTTCAAAAAGTTAGCTTCTGGTACATGTTTAGATGGACTAGCTTATAAACTAGCTTATTTTTGCCAAACATAGTCTTAGATCTCACGGATTACAAAAATTCTACAGATTTCAAAAGAACGTCCCTCTAGTTTTAAATATATCAAATAATATTAAAAGTTTTTATTAATTAACACACATGTGTATTTATATATACACCATACGATGGAACTTTGTTTAAATTAATAAAAATTTCTAAAATAAAAGTTCTACCTTTTGCAGAATGTGTTGATTTTTAAAAGCAAATGTGATATTCAACTATGTCCACCCGTTTATTTTAGCTCTTATAAAATGTTTATAAAATTTTCTTTCTAAAAATTATGTTATTGGTTAAAAAAAATAAAAAATAAAGTTAATGGAAAAAATTGCAGGGCCTGTGTTTTTAAATTTAATTCTTACCGGATACTGTCGGTAATCTACTTTTACTTATCTTATTGTATAATATTTTTTGCCATGAAATTGGATTGTTAGTAACCATCTTAAGTCCGGTAAACACTTTCTGAATAAGAGCCGTTTCCCACACTTACCGAATAGGACAATGGGTTTTGCCTTGTCTCTTCCGTCTTTGCCATAACTAAATCAATAAGACAAATAATGCTTCCCCTGATAAAACATTTAGGCGTCGTTTGTTGTTTATAAGATGTTAAAAGTCTGAAGTCTGGTTTTACAATTTAAAAAGTAAGAAGTGGATGATGCACCTCTTAAAATTTCATAGGACAATAAGGGGCTTCCAAAGATTTTCTTAAAAATTAAAAAAATTGTCTTAAGTCTGAAAATTAAGTTTGCAAACCCTCTTAATTTTCATACCTAAGAGTTTCTTTTAAAAAACAAACAACCCCTTAGTAAATGAGTCCTTAACAAAGTAATAAAATATAATTATCAAATGTTATGTTCAATAAATTAAATGTTAAACAGAAAGGTAGATGTTGATTAATAAGTTAATTGATGAATATCATGTCTGATAAGAGTAGTTAAAAGTTATTTAACAATATAAAATAACATAGAATAACATGTTAAAAAAACTACTCAATTGTAACATAAACGGGATAACTAAAAATAGTAACAGAAAATTTTGTTAGCTTCTTGAAAACACATTCCAAGTATAAGTTGCTTTATTACTTACTAAATAAGATTTAATAAGCTCAAAATTTTAAACCAATTTATACTCGTCAAATATGAATATACGACCAAGGTCAAGTCTAGTGGTCCTTTGGTTTAAGGTTTACTTAAAACCAAAACATTTTATCCATAAAATCCAAAACATCACTCTCTCATCCAATCGAAATCAAACACAACTAACAAATTGCTTTTTAAAGTAAACTTGAAATTAATTTTTTCATGCACATTAAGTGTTTATTTGATACTTTTGTCCTATAAGCTTAAAACAACCGCATCATTTGTTATTACAAGCCCGGATACCAAAATATATCTTTTAAAATTCACAAATAAAGTTATGTTTGTAAATACCTATACATAGCTACTCCTGATACCTCGCTGGATTCTATTCTTTCTTGGGGTGGTGCTAATGGCTTCTCAGGAGATAAGCTTCATGTGCTCAAGGCGGTCATATTTACATATCTTTGCCAGATTCAGAAGGCAAGGAATGATTTGGTTCATGCTAAGAAGAAAGATCCGATAAGTAGAGTTTTTTTTTTTTAATCCAAGGTATGCCATTTTTTGGATTCATTCTAGAAAGAAGCTGAAGCGAAGCCAAGATTAGTTCAATTAGTGTAGTTCGCCTTTTCTCTCATGTAAGCTCCTGTTTATTTTCTGCTTGTTAGCTTCTTGTTGGATGTTTTAATAAAGTTTTTCTGGTGTTTCTTAAAAAAAAGTACCTATACATTTTCTTTCAAAAAGGACACAAATTTAGAATGGATCTAGGTTCAATAAATTTTCAAAAATTGTGTACGTATATACAATTATATTAATGGAAGTAGAAGAAACACATGGGTTATAAATAAATAAAACATTAATAAATAATCCAATATGTAGTTAGGGGCATAAATCTTGAAATTATCACGGGGCCAAAACATACCCACATGAAAAAGACAAAGAGAAAGCCCTTTTAACTTCACGGGTGCCCTTTACCACCTTTTTCTCTAAAATAAATTTGTATTTTTCTTACAAATAAAACTACTTTACTATATATTCTATTTATTTATTTAATAATAAACAATCATTAATTACAACCCCCAATCATAGCATAAATAGTTCATCCACCATGTAGCCCTCTTTGAATACCCACCATTTGTCTCCTTGAAAATGGGTTCAAGAAATGTGATGCTCCCATGGCTAGCCATGATCATGGTGCTTGTTCTTGTAGGTTCATCAAAGGGAGACTTTGATCAAGACAAAGACAGGTGCGGAGACCAGCTCGTCGGGCTAGCCACCTGCCTTCCTTATGCTAGCGGTCAAGCCAAGGCTCCGACCATGGATTGTTGTGCTGGGCTGAAGCAGGTTTTGCAAAAGAGTAAAGTTTGTTTGTGCATATTGGTCAAGGACCGTGATGATCCCAATCTTGGACTCAAGATCAATGCCACCCTCGCATTGGGCTTACCCGATGCATGTCATACACCTTCTAATATCTCTGAGTGTCCTAGTAAGTATCGCTTATTGTAATCATTTTTTTAAATCAAAATAAGAACATTGCTTTACAATAATTGAGTCTATGATTTGTCTATATTGTAAGGGATTGATATATTTTGTCTATGTGTGTGGGTCTTATGTTCGTTTGGTGAAAAGGCTGGCTCACAAATAAATATATAAAGTTCTAATCTTTTTAATTATTTTGTTTGATGTTCTTTAGAGCTTTTGAACTTGCCTGCAAACTCTCCCCAAGCAAAGATATTTGAAGATTTCGCTAAAAATGCCAAGAAGAACAGCGACGCCACAGTAGCTACACCAGGTAAATCTAAAGATGATTTTGATAAAAAATTTAATTACTTGATAAATCACTAAAAACTTTCTTAAATCTAAAAATTATACATTTGACTTTTCAAGAATAAGCTTAAATTCTTAAAGTAACAATACTTATATAGTTACATTTCAATTGTCTATATAAAGACAATAAGTTATTCTATTTATTTACATTGGTTTTTACTTAATTTGATTCTAATCAAACTAGATATAAAACACTGAAAATAATTGTAAAATCATTTTTAGTTAATTTGTGTTTCTTGCCACCCATTTGCACATGGGGAATCCATGTTTGTGAATATCATTAATTTTTAATAAAATTACATAATTGATATGATTTTTTTTTATAACTTAAAAAGACGGAAAGTATGATAAAGAAGTAAATAGTTGAAAAGCGATATAACAAATTTTAGGGATACTAATTACACACCCTACTAATCCTTTTCTTTTCAGATACATTAATCTTTTTTAATATTAATTTTCAATATAGAATCGACCTGATTTTAACATGTATAAGGGTGTAAATAACTATTCTTTAAATTTTATCAATTGCGCATATCAAATAACAAACAATCATATATTTCCATATTTTTTATTTGTAACACATATATTGGAAAATTATTCATGGAGATTAATGCAATAAAATTGATATTATCTTATATTAAATGATTGGTGCATCCTTTTTATTGTTTTGGGTGAAGGTACTCCAATGGGATCAAGTGGTGACATAAAAAGTGATGTTGGAAGGGGGAAGAAATGGTTTGGAGTTGAGAAGATTTGGGGGTTTCTATATATTATTATTATGTTTCTTTTTCAAGTTGTCTAAATAGTTCAAGAAATGTTTGATGTTTGCTCCACATCAATTTATTATTTTCACATGTTATTCAAAGGGTTTTCTAATTCAATATTAATGAGTTGAAAAATAATTTGTATTTGATGTTAAAGATAAGATACAGAGATTTGTATTGTTATTTGTTTGTATGTTATTTTGATCGGAATAAGTTTATGAATACATTTTTGCTATCGGAGGGTTGATAAACGAAAAGGTAGATTGGAGTATTGGACCGCGTAATAAGATAATGTTGAAACAAGTTAAACTTTTTTTATGACATTTGTGGATAAGTTCATCAATAGTTTTTCATTGAATTTGTAGTTATTTATCGTAAATTTTAATTATTAGATTGTTGAAAGTTTTTAATAAAGTGAAGTATGGTGTAGTAATGAGGTCAAATCTCAAGTCTTACAAGTTACGGTGAGGTAGACGTTTTTCAAGGCGTGCCGTTAGGCGGCATAGTGTGTGTTAGAGTGTGTTTACTAACAACTTAATGGGCTTAATGGGTAAAATGGCTTATTTGCACAGACACTTTAGGGTGTTTACTTACGACTTAATGGCTAAGACGAGAGCTTATTCGCACAGTTAAAGGAGAGCTGTTGTCCCCATTCAGACACTTCTTTGACAAAAATACCCTTGTTTTTAACAAGGGTCGTAAACAAAAAAATAACAGATAAGTTGCCTCCTCAACCATAGTTCTCCTCCTTCCATCAAACCCCAGCCTCTCCTCAACCTTGGGCTCGCCGCCTGCTGCTCGCCGGACGTTGCTCTCCGGCAGCTGTTCATCGGACGTTGCTCTCCGATAGCTGCTCGCTGGCTTCTACTCATCGCTGTTGGCTGCTCCACCATCGTACGGTTGCCATTAATAAATTGCTTTCACCTTCAAACTCTGTCGAAGAAGAAGAAGGGATAAGATGGGAGAAAAAGGGAGATGGTAGAAGAAGATGGGTCATGGAGGAGGTAAGCTGGTACAAAGATGATGGGTTAGCTATTTTTAGGTTTTCAATAATTAATTCATTTGTTTTTTTTTATTTTCTTTAAATATACTTTAAATTTTAATTATTGAACATATAAAAAGCTTGTATTATAAATTAAAATATAGTTTTAGAAATTGGTTCTTTCAAATAGAAATTGGTTTATAGTTTTATTTTGATGTAAATTCTTTTTATAGATAAATAGTAAGCTTATAATTCATATTTAGGGGTAGATTGGTCATTTTTTATATTCAGACTGTTGATTCAGATAAAAAAGTAAACGCGTACATCAATTTATCCAGATAGACAAATTTATCCAGGCAGACAAATTTATCCATACAGGACTTAATGAAAAATTTGGTAAACATTAGTGTTTGAATAATCGCGTGGAATGATTTCAATTCATTTAAAGTTATAAAACTAAAAAGAATGAAGAGAACCACTTGTATCAAATATATCGAGTTAATAAGAAAATGATATCAATAGTGTAAAATGGGATTAAATCTTCTGAGTCTCTACTTACTAATTTTTTCAATTTTCAGATAACTAATGTTCGACTTGAATGAAAGTAAGTATTTACATATTTAGGGTTTTAGCTTTTATATTTATTTTTAGTATTTATTTAAGCCTTATGTGGTACATGATTATCATTTATACCCCTAGATATATGTTAAAAAATTAAAACACTAACACACACATATCTGACACACCATAACGTGTTACAAATAAATCAATCCTTAAAGTGGAGTAACATGGTGGCAGAGCAAATACTTGGTGCCATAACCCACCATAACGAATTATTTAGAACGATGGGTCTATCACATTTGTTATCTCCCATTACAAGTTCATAGTAAGTTTTAGAGTAAACTTCACTTTTGGTCCCTAATGTATGTGAATTTCAACGAATATCTTTCTTAAACTTTGAAAACTTGAATTTAGTTCCTCATGTTTATCATTTCATAATGGGTTTAGCCCCTCCTTACCATTGACTTTTCACGTTAAGTCCAATTAAATGAGAGGTACTTTAGTCATCTTAATTATTTTTCTATTAAGCCCATCACCAAGTTAAACAAGAGTATTTTGGTCATCTATAAAATGTTTAAAATGATAAAACACCCCCTTTTTTATTGGACTTAGCAGAAAAAAATGAACAATCCTTAGATAGAGAGACCAACTTGTTATGAAATGACAAGCGTGAGGGACCAAGTCCGAGCTTTCAAAGTTTAGAGACGATATCTATTGAAATTGACCAACATTACTACGTTAGGGACCAAAAATAAATTTTACTCTAAGTTTTAGATTGGTGCTAAAAGATAAACCTTTATGCACGCTTCTTACATTGAGGTTTGAACTGATGACCTTCTGTGAAGTTGTGCTCTATTGGTAATTCAAATATCATTTACCTATCTAAGATGTTTAAAGCTATAGAATAAAATTGTATATACCAATTAAAAAGGAAATTAATATATATATATATATATTTAAATTATTGTGAAAATTGATGTAGACATCACCCATCTTTTACATACTTCGTCTCAATTTCTTTTTGAACGTTAGAGATTTTATAGAAAGAACTAGCAAAAAGCTAGAAAAAACAAGTTACATGCAAGGTAGAAAGAACGAAATTTGTAACCAACCTATCCAATTAATAGTAAACATACGTGATCTTAATTATCTTAAAACAATTGATAAAAGCTTGAACACCTACAAAAACCTAAATTGACCTTGCCAAATACCCAATATCCCACCAATAAATGAACATTGATTAGATTATGACTTAACATGATGAGAACAATATATCAAACCATAAGGTCCTTTGCATAGCGGTATTCAAATTATCAAGGAAGTTTAGCTTTCTTACGCATTAGGAATTTAAGTATCACCAAATGTAAGAAATACGTGTGAGGTTCATTGGGTATAGATATTATATACCTAGAAAAACACATTGGTGACTATTATAAACGTTTTTCAGTTTCTTTTTTCTTTCCAAAGATAATACATCCAATAAAAGCACCTCCATTTTTGTTATTGTGTATAGAAGCTTTGATGCATTGATGAATTAAAGTTGAAAGGGTGTCCAAATAGGTTAGGGAAGTGAAGTCAATGTAGCTTTCGTGCCAGCCTAAAGATCAATCTTGGCTAAATGATCAAAGTGGGTAGTGCACATATCTTCACTTTTCAATCGATCGTTGCTCCATCGGCACGAATATGCTATCCTATACAAAAATGATTTTCCCTCTTGTCGCAAAATAGTAACCTTACCCAGACTATCTACAATTTGGAGTAGTAGAAGATCAGATCTATTTTGGACTAGGAAGAGTAGAAGAAATGCGTAAACAGAGCCCTGGAAGAAGAGTCATCCATTTTTGAGCTAATGAATAACGACGGGTGGAAACGAAAAAGACAATTAGAGTGGAGCGTGATGTTCCTCATTTTTTAGGTTTTGGTTATAGAGATTAGAAAGTTGTAAACTTTTAAATAAATTAATTTTTATAAACACAAATATTTTGGTTAGGGTTGGGTGGTAGGAAGGACATGAAGTATGACATTTTGTAATTTGAATGGGCAAGAACGTGAATAAAAGTATGTACCGTGTAAACATGTAGACACTATAAATAAAAATATAATAGCGTTTATGTTGTAATTTGAATGAACATAATATACATTTTAACGGGTCAAGAACTTTTACTCATAATCTTCTATAATGTGATGCTAATAACAATATACATAATTAGACTATGGATGACAAAAAACTTTGTTTAACTATAAAGCATATATTAACCATAACCAAATGTACTGGTACATTAGATGATGAAAACAACAGACAAACAGTCGCATTCCAATGAAGGTTTGCATTTTCCTTTAGAGGCTTCCATGGACCATGGAAAAGGATTCCGGTGAGATCCTTTCTTCACGATCGAGGCATTGATCTTCACTCTCTTCTTTGTTCTTTGTTGCAAGGGAGAAATCGAAATGATAGAATATTGTTTCATCAGTTGCCCTTCTACGAGGCAATTATGTAATGGCGTTTTCAATTGGGATGGAGTTTTCCGTCAACATTATCACTTGAAGATCTTTTGGTACGTACGGATTCTCAAAACTTACCGTGTTCGAAAAGGAAGTCGTGGAAGACGTTTGGACCTCTTTATACTCAATTTAGAATTACCGAAACAACATTGTTCTTTCTACATAGGCGGTGCATCACCAAATCGACCGGCTTTTTTCCTACATCCAACTTTAATCATCCAAATGGGTTTTCAAACACTATTAAACTATCTTAACCAAACACTTGTCAATTTCTTGTCCTTGAAAAAAAAAACTATTAAACTATCTTAACCAAACACTTTAAAAATAAGCCATTAAGACTTAAGAGTACTTTGAAAGCACTCCCAAACAGAAGTGATGAATGAAATCCATACCGAGATCGGGCATCGTTAATTCTCACTCAAAAAATGGCGATCAGATCGTCAACGATTAGCGATCCAAGTTCCCACACAAGAATCGTTTTCCGATCAGCAATTGTGTCCAGAATCCTTCTGTTAACCCTAACGCTTATCTGGAGATCAATCCTCAGCCCTTACGACACCTCCGCTTCCATAAACCCTAGCTGTCTCTCTTCCACCACCACCACCACCACCGACCACCACGACGAGCAGTTCATCCTGTTTCCTCGCATCGCCGCCGCCATTGAAAACGGCATCGTATGGGACAGCGTCTACTTCGTCCGAATTGCTCAATGTGGTTACGAATATGAACAGACATACGCTTTCCTGCCTCTCCTTCCCTTGTGCATTTCCTTCTTCTCCCGAACAGGTTACTTCCTTCAATTTTGCTTTTTAGATTTTTGATACTCTATAGTTCCAGTGACAGCATCATAAGTAGGAGCTAGGATATTGTTATTCACAAGAAAACTTGTATTTTTTAGTCTGGCAATAACGAAATAGTGTGTTCGTTACCCCCTCTCTAAGAAAGTAGGATACTTTTTTCTTCAAATCTGGTCATCTTTTATGTTCCTGAGTATTAGGAACAATGTTCACTTTATTTTAACAGAAAATGGAGAAATTACTTGTTAGAACTAGAAGAGTTCATCAAATTCATAGCAGAATAAATCAGGAGAGAGTCAGCAGGGTGGGACCTATATGTGGGTGTGGACAAGCATAGGCACAAAAAAATTCTTGAGTTTTGTTATAGACAAAAGACCTATTATGCTTAATGCATACCAAAAGAAAATGTTGTGGCAGTGTATAGTTGGAATTTCAGGAGACAGTAGTTGTATGAACTTTATCAAACAAGAGAAAAGTATGAACCGTTTATTCGGTATCTCAAATCGCAGGGTATGATCATTGTAGCAAGTATTTGTTCCATGAGGTGGCATGAGGCTCTAGCGGTGGGCTAGGGGGGAGGAGTTAGTAGTTAAATATTGTTATGTATTGTTCGCAGAGCCAGACACTACTAGTAGTAGAGAAAGGAAGTTAATGCATCAAATGACCGTAATGGTTGAGATAACATTTTTTATTTGCCATTATATTTATTCTTGCAGTTTTCAGCATTTCGTCAACAATTTGAATTTCTTAGCTTCTGTTTGGTTAAATGTGGAGATATAGGCTTTATTTAGAATTGTCTAGCCTTACACTCCCTGTGTTCTGAGAAAGAGCCATAGTCTGGATTTAGGATCAAATGTCTTCTTCTGAACTTTCTACTTAAGGCTTAATCTCAATTTTTGCAAATATAAAGAAAAAGAATTCAGTGACTGAACCAGGCCCTTTTTACGCCCTATCTTCCGATTGAAGGTCATCATTTGATTGTGGATGTATAAGCTGATCTTTTATATGTAAATTTGGTACGAATTTTTAAGGACCTTTAACACTAATGTTCTTTTATTTGTAGCACTTGTTATAAGGTTTGATGGAAATAGCAGCTTTTCAAGGAAGTTTCAAACCCCTATTTTTGAAGTCGAAACCTAACCTGTTTGACATCCGAATTCAGAGTGGATCTCTTTTTCCCTTATTTGAATATATATTTTTTACAGTGGCACACAGAATAGTAATATTAGGATATGGTTTTACTTACCGGTACTTACAAGTTTTTTTCCTTCTTGCCAATGAATTATTTTTGTAATTAAATATATGGATTTTCTTGACGATCCTATATATCCTGAAAGCTTTGTCATTTCTAAATTTGCAGTTCTTCAGCCATTGATTCCACTTGTTGGACACAGGGCTGTGTTGGCATTGTCTGGATATTTACTTAGCAACATCTCCTTTGTTTTTGCTGCCCTGTTTCTTTACAGGTGATTGTCTTAACCCTACATACGACAAACGTTTGTGTTGTATTCTTTCTCTCGGTTATGGTTGATGTAGAAATTTCATATGACATACTGACAATGATCTAAAAGTCTATGCAACATTTGTCCTGTAATGTTTACACGTTGTATTCTTTCCCTGACAGTTTTCTTGTTTCCTCTCGCTAAAGGCTTTCTGTTATTATTCTGAAGGATTCAGAGGCGTCACTGAGAGCATCAATCTTGTTTTGCTTCAATCCAGCATCTATATTCTATTCATCCATGTACTATTCTTTGTCTTCCTGTTGATATTTAATAATCAAATTTTTTATTGTCATCTGAAACCTGCACTTTGCTTTTGTAGATACTCTGAGAGTTTGTATGCACTATTATCAATTGGAGGATTATACTTTTTGATGTCAGGTGCAAATAATTTGGCTGTACTCTGGCTTGCTTTCTCTGGATGTGCAAGGTCAAATGGGGTGCTTAATGCAGGGTATATCGGTTTCCAGACCATGCATCGAGCTTATGATGCTGTATTTCTTCAGAAGAGCGCATTTGTAAGCTTATACTAGTTAGTTGCAAGTTCTTCTTATTGTTAATATGTGTCCCCCCCCCCCTCCTTTGAAAAATGCGTTCTTTAATGGAAATGCTGCTTGAATTGGTGTGTATAGGTTTCTTTATCAGATAGACTGAAAGACGTCTTTAAGTTCTTTGATTTAGTATTACGTGACCTTTACATGATGGTTAATTTTTTTTTACATCCACTTTGGCTCCTCATTATTCCATTTAAACAAGGCAATATAGTAATAATTTAATTGTTATGTTATCTATGCAGCTGGCGTTTCAGGTTCTTGTAGCTGGAATTTTGCGTTGTGTATTTGTTTTCATTCCATTTGCTGCATTTCAAGCATATGGATACTACAACCTGTGTGATGGACTCTCACCGGATAAATTAAGACCTTGGTGTAAGGCAAAGATTCCTTTGCTGTACAATTTTATTCAAAGTCATTACTGGTATGTTTAGGCTTTTCTTCATCTAAAAATATTTTCTCTCTTTCTATCAAGAATGTTGCTTTATATTATATTCTTTCCCTGAATTGTGATATGCTCTCTCCATATTAGTGTTCTGCATATTTTTCTAATTAGTTGTCTCAACAAAAGGGAGCTCTTTACTCTTATGTGTTTTATGGATATTGGACCTCCTATATTTGTAATCTCCAATGGTGTGTAAGAACTAAGAAAGTAGGTTCTGTATGTACTTCCTATAACTTCTTTATAAAGATAAGCATGGATGATCTCATCAGTGTTGAAATTAATCTTGATGGTTTGTTTTGCTGTTAGGGGGGTTGGTTTTCTACGATATTTCCAGATAAAGCAGTTGCCAAACTTCCTTCTTGCATCGCCAATCCTCTCCATTGCGCTCTGCTCAATTATCCATTATGTGAAACTACGGCCTAAGGAATTCTTTTCACTTGGTTTCCAAGTTGCCCCAAAAAGTTACGGGGATGCTAGTGTGCTTCTCTCCCCCGGAATTAATACAAAGAACGCTTCTTCGTCGGAGAGAGAAAAATCAACAATAAGTCAAGGTATGAATCCAAAATATGAGTTATGATTTGGTTTGTGAGCAACAACCCCAACGTATTAAAGGTGGTCCTTTTGGTTGTGTCACATGTAGCATTTGATATTGCTATCGCCATCATAGTCAATAATAATACTCTTGTTACTACTACCGTTGTTACAAACCCCTATAGGCCCATCAACTGGGCTGTGATTGTTTTATAAAAATGCCTGGGATTTAAATTAACAAATAATAGGGGTTACTTAAAGCAAGAAAACTAAGCGAAATAGAGTTGTCTGTTGCTGAAGATGTTAGTATGTTTTCCAGCTTCCCCTGAAACACTGTATCTTTAGCAAGTGGATCAAGAATTTTAATCTCTGTATCGTTGTACCAACAATGAACGCTTGAGCCTTATGGCCAATGGCATGCTATTGTGATGGACTCGTGTTTTACAAATTAACTGTTCTGTTTGTATTATCTCTGTTAAACAGAAGATCAGGCTCGTAGGAGGAGAAAGGGTAGCACCAAAGAAGCTGGTCCTACTGTGCTTTCTACAGAAAATGTATCAACAGACAAGTTAGGAAATTTTTCAATCATCATCATTCCGTTCGTTTTACACTTGGGATTCATGGTGGCCACAGCATTTTTTGTCATGCATGTTCAGGTTAGTTTCACCCCTGTTCTCCGTAATAGTTTTGCCAATTCTACTTGCTGTTTATAATCTACATATAATCGTTTTTGAATCAACCCTTTCTTTCCGCCACTGCTTGGTTTTCAATTTATTGTTAAATGACCCATTATGTATCAAGTATCAACATTACTTTCTGTATTAAAATTTGTGATATGTATGTGCCTTATTACAGGTTGCTACACGGTTCTTGTCCGCAAGCCCCCCTATCTACTGGTTTGCCTCCTACGTATTGGTGTCTCCGAAAACTAGGAAGGGCTGGGGACATTTGATCTGGGGATACTGTGCAGCTTACATCCTGATCGGCAGTCTGCTCTTCTCAAATTTTTACCCTTTCACTTAAATCTTTTCGAGGTGAACTATCCTCAGCCGAACAATGTGCACATCATCAAGGACCCCATAGACATGTTACCCCCAGAATAGCTATTTTTTTAATTAAAAAAGAAGCTAATTTAGATTCGGAAAACATCAAAACATTTTGATTTAGAAGGGTGTGCTTAATTTGACCTCTTGATGTTCTGTAAATTGTCACCTCTCTATGGCCTGTAGTTTTAACAGAAATATTCATGCAATGCTAGAATTTTGTCACAAAAAAACAGTAATGCATACAACATATGCGTCTCTAACTTGAGTCGAATTCAGAGTTTGATCTCGATGCAGGATTCACATGGAAAGTTGTGGTGCTAAAGGGATATGTACAGGTTACTAGTTTGTTACACATACAACAAGGTGTAATCATACAGAAGGACCAGATCTAAGAACTTTCTCTAACTTCTCAGCCCTTGCATAATCACTTTCTGTAAGCGGACCAGCAGGAAAAGGTGTAATCTCAACAACCAAATGCGGTGTTGGGAGCTCATCAAACAAAGCCCTAACGTTGTTGCAGCATACGGTTTCTCCATGGGCACTCTCCCTTCTAATTTGACAACCCTACAATCACAGCATTCAACTTTTCAGATGATCGTTTGATGAATTTTCGCACGAAACAGAAATATGGTGAAGAAAACTAGAATCACCTTGTGGGAGGTGGCGTCTCTGAAGTGATCGTCGTCTGAAAGTAAAGAAGCTATGGCTTTGAGAAGGCGGCGCCCTTCAGACTTTGAAGGTATCCTGTAGCTTCGCCTAAGTGTACCCTTAGTCGTTGGGTGCCATTTGCTAACTAATTTCCTTTTGTCTGCTGCTTCTTTCTCTGCTCATAAGAAAATAAGTAAGGTCTAGCTTTCAAACGAGTTTAATTCACTACATGTTGCATGTAGATTGTTGTTTTTAGCCGAATTCAACCATTTTGGGATAAAAAAGATTTGTTCATGATGTTTGGTTCCCCAAAGGGTGTGATTAAATTGGTTACATACCAGACTCAATCTGTATAAAACCTGATTCTAAGGAACAAGATCTTTAATATGAAAAATGTAACTTCATTAAATATTTAAATTAATGAGTAAATCATCTTCCAAATCATTTTCTTTTGACAATTATTAGTAAATTATTAAGACTTCAATTAACATGAGTTTAGGAGTAACTGAAAACAAAACCACTGACCTGGTTTGCCCTTGAATTCTGCAAACCATTTGGAGAAACCCAAATCATCACCTTCACCTTCAAGTTCTACAAAATCATCAACAAATTCAATGATCAAATAAACAATCTCTTGAGTGTGTATAAGAATCAAAAGTTTAGATGTTGGAAGCGACGTCGTAGATACAATTTACAAACACTTTCTTGAAAATATTAAAAACAAATCTTGATTTAATTACCAATGACAAGGGACTAGGTGATCCATAGTTCTACAAAATCATCAATAAACCAACATCAAATAAAGAATCTTGCCAACACTTTATCTATGCATCTTTTCAGATAAGACAAGAACCTAAAGAATCTTGGCATTAATGATCTTCCAATTTGATGAAAACCCTAGAACTTTCCATCAGAAATGAGCAGCCCCAAAAAAGAAAAAAGGGGGGTTTGGCAAGAGTGAAGAAATGGTGTGGGTATTGAGAGTGTAAAACCATTTTTCTGGAACTTTCCAACAAATCTTGATTTAATTGCCAATGCCAAGGGATTCAATAATGCATTTAAGTTTCAAGTATCTACAAGATCACAAATAAATCAAGAACATACAAGTAATCTTGCAAACCCTCTCTGTGTGTGTGTGTGTGTGTATCATGCCATCATTTTTATTTTTATCTTCAAAAAGAAGGATCAAGAACCTGTGGTGGATGCCAGTGGATTAGAAGGGGATCCAGCCAAACCAGCCTTCAAGAGGGCATAGAATATGCACACCCTTCCAGCCCACAAAACAGGTGCCTCAATCAATGAACTTTTGATGCTTGATCTTCTTATCCCACTTGTTTTATTATCAGATGCAAACCCCCAATCTGATGAAAACCCCTTGATTTTTCCACCAAAAATGGGAAGCCCACAAGGTAGAAAAAGGGTTTTGGGCAGAAGTGTAGCAGTGGTGGTGGGATGGTGATGATTCTTGGGAGTGAAAGTATGAGTACAAGTAGGAGTGTTTAGAATCATTTTCTTGAAGATTTGAGGAGAATCTTGATCGAACCAAGAAATGACAAAGGGATTCAATGATTCATGTTATATGCAGCAAGATGATGATTTTAAGAGCAAAATTATGAGTATAAAAGCTTCCTTTGGGACTGCCTTCTACTTTTAAATTTACCACATTTCCCCCTTGTTGTTCTATTTTATTCACATTGGACCATCTTGTGTAAATAGTTGACTCCAACCAAACCATCAATAAGAAAAATATAGGTAGATAAACATTTACATGAATTACACACTAAACCATCAAAAACTTGTGTTTATTGGACTTTAATAGCCATGACCATAAGGATAATAATAATAAAAAGTTGTATGTGAAAAAAAAAATGCTACTATTGTTTTTTGTCTTCTTAAAGAAAAAAATTTGGTTTTCATACGATATTTTTTATAATCTTACAAATTCTAAATGTTTACTTTCCGTGAAAGTGTGAAACGAAAAGATGAATGTCATGATCTCTCTCTAAAGATATGAATTATGGTTCTTTTATAGTTTGTTTTTGTTAAATTAAGGGGGTGAATTGTTTAATTGTTAAAATTAAGGGACTGATATGTTAAATCGTTTATATTATTGGGGATGAGATATTGTTCCTCTATCTTATCCACTTTAGCTGGTCAATCACTCGTTAGCCTCGAAACAGCAATAATACAATTCGTATTTTAATCTATTTGTTAAGTAAGGATTTTTCTAATAAAAACTCATCTTCAAATACTTAGTTTGATAATTAAGGTTTTCAAAATCTCTTTTTTTACTTTCTTTAATTCATTTTAACAAATCATGTCTACCTCAGTTGGTCTTCCTAAGGACGGTAACATCCGTGCGGGGGTGTGGATGAGATCTCAATCTATCCGGATTCAATCCCAAGGGAAGTTAATTGAGGGCATGGGGAGTATCCAGTCCTTAGGCTGGTCCAGTCATAAGCTAGGCTGCCCCCAGCTTAGTCAAAGACTGTGGTTGGGTTCTAGGTCCAGCGCAAGCTAAGCTGGGACAACGACGGATTAGTGGGCTGTCCATGGATGCCCAATACCGCCGGGGAGGCGTGCATGCATGCATGTATGTGTTCGTGATAGTCGTTTGTTGGTTCGATGTCGCTATGTCTTCCAAATTTTTTTAACAAATACATATTAATTATCTCCGTCTATTTAGATTTTCTTTCAAGTTAAAAACCCGTTCTATCAAAATACATTATTTTAAACAATTTTATCTAACAAAAAAAGACTACAAATATGTTTATTTCGAAGTTACTGAAAGCAATGATTAATATAATAACAACAATAAAATAAAAAACAAAAGTTTGTAAAAATAATTGTATATATTTAAAACTATGATTTCTAAAAATAAAAGTAATTAAACATTTTATGTTTTTGATGTTTGATATTGGTGTCATTTTGATCATGTTTATTAGTATTGATTACTTTTCAATGATGTATTTTGTTAAAAATAATAATAGTTTCAGGAAAAGAGTCGAGTTAAGGATCATTTTTTACGAATGGCAAAGGCTAGTTTTTGAATGGTTAAGTAGGAGAAGTAAGTCACAACATCTAGATTGGTATACTTGGCTGTCCGGTAATTTAGAAACAGTGTAAAGGCTGTTAGCAAAACAATTACTAGCTGGAAATTCTTTGTCAATTGTAGTGAAGGCTCGAAGGACAACGAGGGTTGGTGTCGAACAACAACTTTCCATAGGGTGGAGGAGCGACGGTGATCGAGTTTTCTAGCCTGATTTGAATTGAATCTCGCAAATTGAGTTCTTTCTCAGTTTGGGACTTATCGTTGGTGCATCGATTGTCATTTCAAAGGGCTGGTTTCTTATTTTTGTTCGTTAGCCTATCTCTGTGATTTAGTTTGTTGTTGCAGTTTACTTCTAGTAATATATTTTTGTTTTTAGGTTTGCGATTGTTATATATCTTTGACGAGATCATCCTCTACAATGGTTGAAAACTTGAAATGTGGTATCATGTGTCTCGTAAAAAGAATTTTGTCTTTCATGTAACGTCATTCCAAGTCATAACACATATTTTTGTAACTTGTAGTATCTAAATGATTAGTTAATTAATTGAGTTTAAGTCAATCTAACTCAATGTGTTGTTTCTGAAAAATATAGACTTTGAAATTTTTGATGAAACACATATTATAGATATATTTAATTAAACAAAGTAATTATAATTATTATTAACACAAAATACAATCATTTTTATTCACGATGTAGCCTTTTATAACAACAAGTATTTTAAAACCTGAACAATTTATCACTCTTGTGAAAGGTATCACATTTGATATCAAAATAAGACTTGGATAGGAATAGATAATGTAATTTGTCCTTATGTGAGGATGAGTTATATGTTTAGTCTTTTTCATTTATAAGTGAATAATAATCGTAGGTAGGGTGTGAACGAGTTAACCTAATTAATGTATTTGAATAATTCAAATCAATTTTTTTGGTTTATAAAAAGATTAACATGTTGAAAACCTATTTAATGTATGACCGAATCTCGTCCATATTGGGTCTAGTTGGACATGGGTTAAACGATGCATTAAAATAAACTTGGAATCCAGAAAAACTATATAATTAATAAATATTGCAAGTTAACTATATAATCATTTAAATATAAATTTAAACACAAAATGGCAACATATGTATAGTAATGGGAAAACTGAACTCAATTATCATTTATATGTAGATATGATTTTGATTCTACACTTATATTATGTCCATAATTATGGAAAGGAAACTGAACAAGGTTTTCATTTTCATATTTGAATGAAATAAGTTATGTAATATTTTAAATAGATATTATAATTAAATAATAATATTTAATTAAAAATAAAATAACATAATATTTTAAATAAGTTGAAAACATGTTGGAAATTTCAATCCATTTAAATAAATGAGTTAGATGGATTGATCCATTTAACTTAAATATCTGAAAATCTCAAGTCTCAACCCCGGCTGTTAGTTTTGGGTAGAGTCATTTTTTGTCATCCATGGATGCATGTGACAGTATGTATGTATTAACGTCATAAATAATATTTGTTATACAAGGATGTTATCTAAACACTTTTACAAACAAATAAAATCTTGTAGTTATGCCAATGAATTAATTGGTAATGGATGAGGATAGTGTTTGTTCAAAAAAATGTTATAGTTACACAAATCATCTTGAATACGAGATACATTAATACATAACATAAATAGGATACTAACATAGCAAGATTTATTTTTTCTTGTTTTACGGAAGCAATGTACTAAAACAATTGGTGTTGCAGAAGAGCTCTTGTATACATACATATATATATATATGTATATATGTATATAGGGGTGGGTTCAAACGAGAATGACATCAATTTAAGAGAATAAGAGAATGAATCTTAGCC
>LUCG01191931.1:0-12704 GCA_001633085.1 Carthamus tinctorius | reverse complement strand
TTCCCCTCACATCCATTGGATGTCAACCGATAAACACCCTTTATCAAAAATTACTGTATTGGATCATCTAATTTATACTTAGGGGGTGTTTGAGAGTGTTTGTCTTAGTTGATAAGCACTATTTGATAAAAAATGCTTATCAACTTATGTAGTTTGGAAAATGAGTTATTAAAAAGCGTTCGGATTAACTTACCTGCGTATCAAAATCAAATTCCCAAATCAGGAATCCTAATTTGCAATCCCAAACCAGGAACCCTAAATTGCAAACCCGAATCGAAACCCTAAATCGCAAACACAAATCACTGGAAACCAAATCAATATGTTTAAGTTATAAATCCACAACAATCGGAACCAAAAACGATCCCAAAATCGTTCCAAATCGAATCAGTGAAGAAATCGACGCGTTTCAGTTGAGAAATCCTTACAAATCGAAGCCGAAGAAGAAGAAATCGATGTTCATCCAGTTGTGAGAAAATGGGTCCGTTACAGTGACGTCGAGATCGGTGAGGGAGGAAACACGATAAGTCACTCCAAAAGTGACTTCTCAAGACCTATGTTTTTGCTTCTCCCCAACGTGATAAAGAGTTTTTGAGACACAATCCCAAACATCCGATTTCTCATTTTATGCCTCCTCCTAACGTTATAAGTCAACAAGCGCTTCCCCAACGCACTCTCAAACAGGCCCTTATTGTCTTATAAATTACATACTAAAAAAGATAACTTTGTAAGGAAAAAATCTAAAGATTTAACAAAATATAAATATTTAACAATATATCTTTTATCACAACCAAATTTTATAAAATATAGTCATTATTCCATTTATTTTGTTACTCTAAAATGGTAAAAAAAACATTTGCTAATTTCACGGTAATAAATCCAGAGATCCATTTGTGTGCAAAGAATCAGATTGGATTGAAAATTTCAACATCCAATTTGGATCGATCGGTTTTTGAATGACAGTTCATAACCGACTGAACCGACCCGGTTTCAATCAATCAGTCATCATCCAACTATCCATCCAATTATCATGTAGTCCTAATTTGATTATCCATCCAATCATAATAATTTAATTTTACACACACACACACACACACCCATATATAATAAAACAATTAATCATCTATTGGCTATCAGATTAATTCAATACGATCCAACGAACATCCAATGGATGAAACCGAACCGATCAAATCATCCATTAGACTGAAAAAAAAAATCCAACATTCAATGGATGATCAGATCGGTTCAGTTGGAGAAATCCAACATCCAATAGATGACCGGATCGGATCGGTTCCCCTCGTATCCATCCATTGTAAGGAAAAAATCTAAATACTTAACAAAACATTTCATTTACTTTGTTACTCCTAAAATGGCAAAAAAGAAAAAAACATTTGCTAATTTCACGGTAAATAAATCCAGAGAGATTTGTAATCCAGGAGGGTGAAAATAAAAAGATAAAAACCCCCAAACCACGGTCACTTCAGATCATAGAGTCTCTTGGGAGACCCCAATCCATCCACACATTTTCAAACCCTAGCTCTCTCTCTCTTTCTCCTTCTCTTTCTCTCCCTCCGCCATGGCTTCTCGGAGGTTACTCACCTCTCTCCTCCGATNCTCCCTGTCGCATCACCCCTCACCTACCGGCCACTTCCTCAGCCGCGCGGTCAACTACTCTACCTCCGCCGGCGCCGAGCCGTCCAAGGAGCCGGTTCCTCCTCCGGTTAGAGGATCTTACGACGGAAAGATCACCGACGAGTTCACCGGCTCCGGTTCCATCGGAGAGGTGTGCCAGGTGATTGGTGCTGTGGTTGATGTGAGGTTTAGTGAAGGTCTGCCTCCGATCCTTACGGCTCTGGAGGTTTTGGATAACTCGATTAGGTTGGTTTTGGAAGTGGCGCAGCATTTGGGGGAGAATGTCGTCAGGACGATTGCTATGGATGGTACCGAAGGCCTTGTCAGAGGTCAAAAAGTTCTCAACACTGGTTCTCCTATCACTGTAAGTGTTTTTCTTCTAATTTTTGAATTAAATCTGTTATGGAGAATCGGAGATTTAGGGATTTTGTGTTAATTCTGTATCTGAATGTATTAGATCTGTACCAGCGCATTTTTCGTGTTGTTTGTTAAGATCTGTATTCTAAATTGCTACTTCTTACTGGAACTTGAAAAAAAATATATTATTCAGCTATCTTACTGAAATCAGCAGATTGATGAGTTTGTGTCTGTAGTTTTTCAATCACCTTGGTCCAGTGAATATATATGTATTGTTTTATATGTTAATGTGGGTTTAAGTTGTAGTCTTGTGATTTATTATATGTATACAATGTTATTTTTCTGGTAAACCGATCACACGTATTTATCTTCCTGTTAAACACATACATCGATCGATTTCCTAGCTTTTAATTGCGTATTTGCTCTGTATTATTGCAAACGTGGTCTTTGTTTTATGGGTTTTCTACTAGACGCTTGAGAAACTTATACATGGGTAATGGTTATTATCTTGACTTTGCTACATAAGTATATAACACATACATAGCATGTTTAAGAAGTTTCGTACAAACATTCATATATTTTCTCGACCACTCTTAATGTTCATTGGTAATGGCACTAATTTTTTGTATTTATTCTCGATCATGTAGGTGCCTGTTGGTAGAGCCACTCTTGGGCGTATCATTAATGTTATTGGAGAGCCTATTGATCATAGAGGCGATATCAGTAAGTGCCTTGTGTGCCATTGAGTGGCATCATTTTCATTTTTTCTCGAAGACGGGGTGTCTTATCGTTCCTCTTATCAATTTTTGCAGAAACCGACCACTATTTACCCATTCACAGAGAAGCCCCAGCCTTTGTTGAGCAGGCTACCGAGCAACAGATCCTTGTCACTGGAATCAAGGTAATTCATGGATGGAGTATTTCTCTTAGTGGTATCCGTTTGGATCCTCCGAGAAAGTATTTCAATGCAATTCCAATCAGTGTTTTTGTTGATTCATCTATCTTGTGCTTCGTTGGTTACGGCAATATGTTGTTATGAGGTATAATTGTCTTTTATAAACTTATAGGTCGTCGATCTTCTCGCACCGTATCAAAGAGGAGGAAAGATTGGTTTGTTTGGTGGTGCTGGTGTTGGAAAAACTGTGCTCATCATGGAACTTATCAACAACGTTGCCAAGGCCCATGGTAGGTGGATCTTGTTGGTACATTTCAACACCTTGATTTGTTCTACGCTACTTATAGGTCGTTTATATTGTTTGTCCAGGTGGTTTCTCTGTCTTTGCTGGTGTTGGAGAACGCACCCGTGAGGGTAATGATTTGTACAGGGAAATGATGGAGAGTGGTGTCATCAAGCTAGGTGACAAGCAGGTTAGCATACTAGAAGCTCTAGCTATTTGCAACACCTTGCCTATTGCCTATTCTCGTTCGATTCTTATCTGATTACTTATGTATACCTTTTTGTTCATATTTTCAGGCTGAAAGCAAGTGCGCCCTTGTGTACGGTCAAATGAATGAACCCCCAGGTGCCCGTGCTCGTGTCGGTCTAACTGGTTTGACTGTTGCTGAGCACTTCAGAGATGCTGAAGGACAAGACGTGCTTCTATTTATTGACAACATTTTCCGTTTTACTCAGGTCTAATTGCAGCCTGCGTCTGTATTTCCACAAGTATATTTTCTTGATGAAGGTGTCAATTGTCATTGACTAATGTATATTTTGTTTTATTGCAGGCCAACTCTGAGGTGTCTGCTCTTCTTGGTCGTATTCCATCTGCTGTCGGTTATCAACCAACTTTGGCTACGGATCTTGGAGGTCTTCAAGAACGTATCACAACAACCAAGAAGGGTTCAATTACATCCGTCCAAGCAATTTACGTGCCTGCTGACGATTTGACAGATCCTGCTCCTGCCACAACTTTTGCTCACTTGGATGCCACAACTGTGTTATCCCGACAAGTATTTTTCAATTCCCTGATGATATTTTGTGTTTATTTGCATTCTTTTGGTGTATGTCTGTTAATGCATATAGTGGTGTTATTAATTGTCAGATCTCTGAGCTTGGTATTTATCCTGCTGTGGATCCACTTGATTCTACATCTCGTATGCTCTCACCCCATATTTTGGGAGAAGACCATTACAACACAGCTCGTGGCGTACAAAAAGTTCTACAGAACTACAAGAATCTTCAAGATATTATTGCCATTCTTGGAATGGATGAGCTTAGTGAAGATGACAAGTTGACTGTTGCACGTGCCCGTAAAATTCAGAGGTTTTTGAGTCAGCCCTTCCACGTTGCTGAGGTTTTCACTGGTGCCCCTGGTAAATACGTGGAGTTGAAGGAAAGCATCGGTAGTTTCCAGGTAAGTTTTTTTTTTTTTGCTTTAAAATCGTAAAAGTTTCTTTACTACTATCTTTGCTGATGCCATTTGATTGCTTGCTTTTCTGGGCCTACTTGAATCACTTGCATAGCTCAAAATGTTTTTTTAATGTATATGATTAATTGCTCAAAGAAATAATTGTTAGGGACAAATTCTTTTAGGGATCTTAAATATTTTACACAGGAAACCACCTATTTTGCAAGTATTTATTCATGAAGGCATTTATCATGAATATTTTGTCATGTTATTCATCACGAATACTCACAAAGCATATGAATCTGTTCTTAAAAGCTCTTAGGGGAATTTTTGGTTTGATGGAATGGTTTTGAAGGATTTGGAATCTTGGGTGTGTTTGGTATGGAATTGAATTCCATTTACTTTAAAAAAAATTATAATTTATTTTTAAAAAACTTGTAGAAGTAATTAATATCTTTTTATTAATTGATTTTTTTACAGAACATATTTTTTTTAATAACATATTTTAACACATAATTAAACACAAATCCTTCGAAATACCAACCATCCGGACGCGATATCAAAATCCCATGTTTTTGTGGGTTTCAATGAAATGCTGGGATTTCAAATGGTTGATAATGTTTTACACTTTGATTATATATATACAGGGTGTGTTGGATGGAAAGTACGATGATTTATCAGAACAATCATTCTACATGGTTGGTGGAATTGACGAGGTGATTGCCAAGGCCGAGAAGATTGCCAAGGACAATGCTGCTTAAGACAACGCCAACGTTGGTTCTTTCTTTTGTTATAGTTTGGAAAAATATGAATAATTTGTTGATTTTGGCATCCGGAGTTGTATTTCCAGAAACCTGATTTGTACCGGGATTTTTTTTCGTGGACAAGTGTTTTTGTTAACTTTTGTTTTGTTGATGATAGAGATGTGGGTTTAACCTCCCAACATAAAAACCTTCCCCTTCCATGCTCTCTTTTGTGTTATGGTCAGGTAATAAGGGAGAACAAACGTTCGAATTGTATATTTACTTGCACTTTGTGTCGATGTCTTTTACGTTAATTTGACACCAACTGGCTCTTTATGCTGTTAAATTACTATACTAACGGGCTGTTTGTTAAAAATTTATCGAGGTGTGCTTGTACCAGTTTCATTTGCCTTATGGTCTTTACCTAATGAGCATGAAAACCATCGAAGAATTTTACTAGCTAAAAGGTATAACAAGAATATAGTATCTAATTTGATATGTGAGAAAAAACTTAATGCGGTGCTTACCAACCATCGGTTTTGATGATTTTGATTGAGATTTTAAATTTTGGATTTGATATGAAAGTAAACAATACAAAGATTGAAGAAGAAAATTCAAAGCGAAGAAGATGAAAATTAAAGAAAAGAAAAAATAAATTAAAAATTGTTAAAATGGTAGAAAGCAGAAGAAGACAATAATGCCCTTGTATTTAACGGGCTCCTCTAACAGCTGTTAGAGGCAGAGACCAAATCTGTTATTTTTGTTGAACCACATAGACCAAAAGTGTAGTTTACTCTAATAAATAAGAAAATTTAAATTTAAACTTGAACAAAGAAATACTATTAGCAAAGGAAGGAGAAAGACATCTTTAGGACTTCTTCAATGCACTCCTCTTTTAATGGCTTTAACCAAACTTGCTAATGATTTGAGCTATTTGAGGGGTTTTGTTAGGCTAATGATTTGAGCTATCGTAAGATATCCGCGGTTTTTTTAGGCTAATGATTTGAGCTATTTAGAGGGCTTTGTTGGAGCACCTCATAAATGTAGGGTGCACCTTCTCTTTGTTTATATATTAACCCAGTTCGAGCTTGAAACGAGTTCAAGTTTGAGTTTGAGCTCAGAAATTGGTTTTCGAAGTAAGGTCGAGCTCGAATATTGGCTTCTGAGTTCGAGCATAATGATACTGAAGCTCGATTTACATCATTTACACCTCTAACAATGAAGCATTAGTTTTAGACATATGGAGTTGCTATATGCATCTTTATTTATGTCAGAATCAGGTTAAATTATATATTGAAAATGTAAAAAGTAAGTCTTGATGTTAAATTATACAATGTATTTAGCAATATATCTAGTCTAAGTTTTTCGAAATTTCCTACAATCATA
This sequence comes from Carthamus tinctorius, assembly GCA_001633085.1. NCBI lineage: Eukaryota > Viridiplantae > Streptophyta > Magnoliopsida > Asterales > Asteraceae > Carthamus > Carthamus tinctorius. The sequence goes on along the minus strand of LUCG01191931.1, from coordinate 6,238 downwards.
ACAAATTACATTTTTTTGCATTCTAAACTGCTTCAATACAAATTAAATGACTTGAAAACCAACATAATAAACTCAACTTAAGAGACCATCTTTTGGTATTTGTTGCCATATTATTTCCTAACTTATCAAATTAAAAAAGAGTTTACTTCAAGTGTATCCAACTTGTCACGAAAAATTATGTGTACTGTACTTCCATTTTTACCATTTGGCGTATCTGAGTTTAAGAAATGATCATTGTATATATCCAACTTTATTAAAACCTACCATTTAATGTATCCAACTTGTCAAGAAATACATTAAATGGTATGTTTTGATAGTTTTGATACGCCAAATGATAAAAATGAAAATACATTACATACAATAACTTTTCGTGAACTAAACCCAATTAAAAACCCACATAAAACTTGTAGTTTTTTATAAGATACCCCTTTTTACGAGTTCAACTTCCATGTATTTTTAAACACTTATATGAAACTCAGAACATACAAAAAAGAAGTAACTAAAAGTTATTTATTTATTTATTTTTTGAACGACAAGCTAATACACACACTTTCTCGGGGTATCCGGGCTCCCACTAAAAGGTGCCACCCGACTAATCTCCGTCAACCATGGTCCAGCCTGATTAAGAGTACCACCATGTGACAGACCACTGATCTGGATATCGCCTCATGCTCACCACGAGGTTCGAAAGAATGTTACCTTACCGATGGGCTATTACCTACACAACAAAGGGTATGTACAGTGATTTCCAAAATTGTGGATATCTTACAGCTTATGAGAAAAATCTTTGTTTGTAGTTTTGTTATGTGGGTTGTTTGACTTGAGATGAAATTGCAAGATTTCACAAAAATAAACATTGTTTCTCTTTATTGAATGATGATTGTATCTATTACATAAAGGAATCATAACTGCTTTGCAACTAAAACCTCCCTCCCTTCTAAATTCAATACTGCAAAATACCCACCCTACCCTCACCACCAACATTCATACACAAAACCACATTCTTTCATCCAACATTTTACCCACACCCACATGTCCGAAAACCGAGCCTTTTGCCACCGAGCCCATGAGCTTATGGTTCGTGAAGATGGGTCACCGGCCAATGAGCTTTACGGTCCATGCACCGCCAAAGTAAAGACCCAAAAGGGGTCCGGCCAGAAGCAACTGAGTAAGCGGGTCGGTTGACGGAGTCACAATAGCAGCGGCAACAACCGCACCAACCACCACGTATCTCCATATCGACAACATCTGATCCCCTGACACCAAACCAACTTGTCCTAGCAGCAATTGTATCACTGGAACCTGTATACATACACATGAATATCAAACTTTAACCAAAGGGTCATTGGCCCAACAGTATCGTGGTTACTGGTACAACCTAGCCTCCCCTAGAGGTCAACTATTCAAAATTCACCAATGCGCGCGAGTATTTGCTGTATATAAATACTATAGAGGGAGGGTCATGCAAGAAGTTGATCAATTTGCGAGAAGATGAAAAGTTCCAAGATCATATATGATTACATGTTTGTACCATATATAATCATGTATGATATTTGGAACTTCTCGCTTTCTTGCAAATTGACCGTCTCCTTGCTTGAACCTGACCCAAATACGAGTTGGGTTTCCATAGAAGTTGAGGTTAACATGAGAAACTTGAGGAGTGATTATCAACCGTTTGATGAGAAATGGATGCACATTAAGATAAGATGCACTGGATGAATTCCCTTCTAAAGCGCAATTCATGGGAGTGCACGAGATTAAAAGCGATCAACGGTTCAGATACACTTTCTCACGCTTCTCAGGTTAAACTCGACTTCTCACACGATCCTTCGCCTTCAGGGATATCTATTACATTAATTTGAATTGTTTCTTCTTTCTATCCATTAAAAATAAAGCAATCTCAAAAAAGCTGAATACATATTTGAAATTAATCACGACTAAAATAGAGATGATCAAGAAAACATTTGTGAAAAATTATATAAATACCTGGAAAGACAATCCGGTACTGAACATTAGCACGAGCACAAACTCAAAGTATTGATCAATTGACCACAACGATTCCACAACACCTTCAGCATAAGTAACGAAGAAGTTCAAGGCAGCCGGAGTAAGAACCGAGTAAGAAAACGCAATGCCGGTATAGAAAAGTATCGAGGATCCTAACACGACTGGGGCCAGAAATCTCCTCTCCGATTTTGTTAGTCCTGGCAGAATGAACGCTATGATCTCGTACAGAATCACAGGGCTTCCTAAAAGAATGCCGCAGTACCCAGATACCTACAAACACAAAATAACATTCTTCACACTAAAAGCACCAAATTTTGCAATGATTTCACCAGTTTTTCATGAAAATTTGATTAAAAAGTTGGAACTTTAAGATAAATGCTACAAAATTACAAATGGAAGAGGGTACCGATACATTTGTAACAAGATCAAAAAGTGGACATTGAAGTCACTGTATGGCCCCAAAAGTCAAAGGGTATGTTCTCATTTGACTAACGGAGTAAAAAAAATGTGAAACTTGATACAAGATCAAAATGCATATGGGATCAATGCTGACCTTAATCGTTGTGAAGAAAAACTCTCCGGGAGCTAACTGCAAGAATCTAACACCTTGAGTTCTAACAGGAGCTTCAAGAAGCATTATGAGTTCCTTTGAGTACACAAAGCATCCCATGATGGCGGCTCCAACAGCCAAAACCGACACAAATAATCGTTCTCGAAGCTCTTCCAGATGATCGAAAAGACTCATTTCTTTATCTTCAGGTAGAAGCTCCTTATCGGGGTACAAAAAGTTATAGAGTGCGCTCCCCTTTTCTGGATTAAGGTTCTCTTCCTTTATCTCATCAACCACCTCTATAAGCAAAATAACAAAAAGAAGAAAAGAAAGAGAGACGATGAAACTGGAGACTAGTTCAGGTTGGAGTTGTCGATAAGAAAACAATGTAATTGCAAGTACCAAGGGATTGTTCATTTGGCACCTAAGGGTTCAACCACTCATTCAATAAGACATCTTTTAGTTATGACCGTTTGATTCTTCATATGATCAAGTCCTTATGATTCCGATTGGCTCTTAATGAATCATACGTATATGTAAATTCTAATTTATTTTTGCTTGATTTTCATTATTATTATATTATTTTTTCTCCCCATTGTATAATTTGATTTTGTTACTTCTTTTTCTTAATTGTTTTATGGTTTATCACTTAATCAAAGTTGTAGAAATATCCTACCGACATGCTAAAATGGTATATTTCAGTTTGCTTAGATGTTCCATGTATTGTAAGACTTATCAAACAATATTTTCCATCTAGCATCAAGTAGATGGTCGCTAATTATTCATAGCTTAAATGGCCACCCAATGCTTTTCATGTACTTCTTTAAGAAACACCCTAAGATCGTCATTGACATGGATCATTCACACATAAAAAAGAAGCAACTAAACTACGTTCATTGCTTTACACTTCTATGATTTATGAGTTTGTTGCCTTGCAGTACATATTGTGTAGCATGACGACGTGGTAAATAGTGCGAAAGGAAGAGGTGTTCCCACACACAAGCCTCTATACCGCATAGAAGGTATAGATGATATTTTCATATAAAATACCAATCTTTTGGTAACTTCTATTCTATGATATTTTATCATCGGTTATATCACATATATGTGTTCATTACTAGACAAAACTTTACATAGATCTCACGTTTCTATATATGCAATGACCTGACGCCCTACCTCCTATAGGTAGTCTTAGAGAAGTTCATTTTGGAGTATATACCCTCAATCCAAGTATGGTTTGTAATAATCTATCTTTTGGGGCACACAATGATTCTTTCACCATTTGGGGATGCAGAGCAATTAGTTATGAAAGTCGGAACATAATTTTTTGTTGCATATCAACTTAAAAGTAATGTTCAAACAAAAGCACGGAAGCACCCTAGGGTACGATAGAGGCAATGGTCTTGAAGTGAATTGAAGATAAAAGGTTGTTAAGGTATCTACCAGATTACAATCATGCTATATAGAAATAACAACGCATAGTCTATTGAAGGATGAAGGAATTACAAAAAAAGAAAAAACTATGCAACTAATATTAATCATAAGTCCCAATCGCATAAGTGTCCCAATGGTTCCAATAGGCTTTTTCTAAAAGTTTTAAGTTGATTAGGTCTCGTTCCCACATCAAACAACAACTCAAATCTTGCCTGAGGAAACAAATAGTCAATTAGACTCAACAAGGCTTGTGATTATTAATCAAACAAAAGTAAACATATAATAAAAACTTAAGGAAATGAACTCTATGGAAAGCATAAATATTCATCAAAAAGGAGATTTGCATCCACAACTGATTCATATTTCATACAAAAATCTGGATTAAAAGAGTAATTCTGAGCAAGGGACAATCACATATCAACCATTTCAATGAAGAGAGATTGATTTTTTGAAACCATAGTATCTAACTTTTTTGTTGCGGATAAAGAATCATTCTGCCAAAAAAGAAAACTTTACAAGAATGGAAAGATGTTGGACATCATATGTCAAGCATCTGCATTTACATTTTCATAAATATGTGCACAATAACCATTCTTGCAACTCATTCATAGTTAGTTTGCAACAAAAACCAAGTACAAAACTCCATTACTCTTTCAAAGAAGTATCAAATTTTCACAAAATTAAAGAACCAATTAACAACCATATCCCAGAACATCATCCAGCAAATTATGCAACTAATTCCATTAAACCCTAAAACATAACAAAGTTCAACATAATCACACAACAAGATCAATCAAATTAACAACAAATTCCTTTAATAAAAAGGATAACACATAAACCCAATACAAAAATTCATCAAGTATGTAAAATTACACCAAAAAACCCTAGCCCTAAAACCATTAAACAGCAGGAATTAAAGTTAGGTTGCAACTTACTAGGCTTATCTTCAACAATTGCTCCTTTACCCCCAATACCAAGCTTTCTTTGCATATCCCTCATATCTTCAAGAGCAAAACAAATGACTCTATTAACCTTATTTTGCCTCTTATTTGAGACACCCAAGTAGGTCTTTCTTTGATTGATCTGCAAAGAATTTGAAAGATTTGTTCTTGAAGAACTCACACACTTGAAGCAATTGTTTGTGTTCAGCTGCAGATTCACAAGAGCATTTGAAGTTGCCATTTTTCTTGATATTTTTGGGTGCAACAAACTCCAGTTTCCTGGGGTTTTACTGAAATTTGATTTTGTGTGCTCATGAACATGACTCTGTTTTCTTTATGCACACATTGACTTGAATTTTTTAGAAGGCTTGGTGCATGTTAGCAAAATCACACCTAACTGTCCTCTAATCCTGCGCACGATGTTCCTTTTCACGAAAATGTGAATACACCCCCTTACTTTTGCATAATTACATCTCACTCCCTTCAAACTCTTTTCTAATACTTATTGAGGGAGAAAAAAGGACATAAAAAACATTAAAAAGAAAAACCTATCAATTACTAATTTAAAAACCAAACGAGCTCGGTATATCTAATCTAGAAATAAGGTTTGAAATAACATCTATGTAGATCATCAGACATTTACATTTTTTGAGTCTTGTACAAAAAAGTTTATTATGTAAACGAATTAAGAAACTTTGATGTATAAGATTGTATAACAGCCATAAAAGAAATGATTGAATGAGAAGTTGTTTGCGATCATATGTTAGCTTATGTGATTGTATAACGAGAATTGTAATAAAAAATAAGGTTGTTTGTTTTAATTTCCTATTTTAAAAATAACCTTCAAATCTTTTAAGTGTGGATGGATGGATTATCATCAAATTATGGATGGATCATAGTTTCAATTGGGCTTTCAGTTAGATATTGTTATATCATTGTAATTGTGTAATTAAATTGATCCATAAATTTGTTTAGATAAGCAAAACAATAAAATTAATTGAATTCCACCATAAAGACAACACGAATTAGTAGATCGTGTATCTTGAAGGGGAGCTTGGAAAAGCCAATATGCACTTTACACGTCCTATATTTTTTTTTATATACTGTAACGAAGGAACAACGATACGATGGCACGTGCCACCGTTGCCACAAAGCTAGGTCCGCCTTACATGGTCCAACAGACTTAGAATCAGGTGAGACAAAACTGTTTCCGTGAGAACGTGTGAGACCAATACCTAACGTATTGTTAAACGTGATTCATCAGCTCACCAAAGTCAAACAGCAACTACCTGATTTGAAATAGTCT
>LUCG01191830.1:0-16072 GCA_001633085.1 Carthamus tinctorius | reverse complement strand
TACACCCTAATATTATGCACCATTAAATTTGATTTTTAAGGGCTATGATTGGTGTGTATGAATTAATTGGTGTGTATTTCATCCCTGAGTGATTGTATTTCTCCCACCCACATGGCATTCTCATTTGATGACACACATCCCTCCTTACTTTTTCCCTCAATTGTTTGAGCCAAAATTGATATCGGCGCCATTGCTGTTTCTGGGGTGGCCAGATGCGAAATTCCAGCAAGGGCTATGGAAATACGTTTGGAAAGACATGTGGAACTCCAAGTTACCGATACCATGCACACCGGACTTGCCTCTTACAGTGGCTGCAAGCTCACCCAAGGTATAAATATATATATACATAGGAGCATCATGATATTTTGTGGTTTGAATTTGGGATTTGAAAATTTGTGATTGATTTGCTCGCTCTAACCTAACTCTTGCTTTACTACGTGTTGATAATATCCACAACTCAATTTGCTGCAACTTTCTGAATTAGGGATTTATTTTCTGGGTTGGTTTGATTTTGATTTTCATTTTTATGTAAAACCAATAAAATGTTGATCTCACTTTTATTAATATTGAAAATTTCTCAGACAACACTTGCTTGGCTGTTTATTGCAGCACATCTGTGGCAATGTGTATATATTTCACACAACTCATCATATAAACATCAGAGAAAGCTGTTTAAACTCTTGTTTTCTTTTATTTATGGATTTCTGAATCCAATACTTTGTATTTTTTGATTGAAGAATACATTAAAATCAAGGCTAATGAAGAATCTTTACTGACCATTGTTATTCTATTACTTATTAGAACTTAACTTTACTTAAGCTTTTCTTTGTATTCAAAATGATATTTGAATTGGTTGTTTTATGGTTAAAATTAATTCATCTTACCTATAAACAATAGATGAAATTTAACTTGTGATGGAGGTAGTATAAAAAAGTTAATCTTGAAATTTTTAGCAATTCCTTTTGTAAAAAGAATCTCATCTGCTTTGTTTTTTCTTTGTTCTTCATTGAGCGCATGTTAGTAATTTAAATTTTTGTGTCTTCACTTCAAATTTCTTACTAGTGTTTCAAACTATAGGCTTATGGTGGTTGTTATTATCCATTCCTTTAAACAAGACAGACAAGGAACAACTCTAAAGTGCATCGAAAAGCAGATGGGGAGGAANATATATATATATATATATATATATATGCCATCCTTTTGCTATGACTTTCCTATTTCTTTCAATCACCGTCAAGTAAAGTTGGGTTTCTTATGAGGTTCAATCTTTTAGCATAACGATCCTATAAATCATATTATTTATGTATGTGCACTGAAGATCATATGTACACAATCTTTCTGGTCCAGAGTTTCAGTAGACAGTAAGTAGAATTAACTCCTTCAAAACTGAAATTCAGTATGTAGAATTACCAAATTCTTACAGGGTAAACATTTACCGGCACGAGATTCACCTCCATTTACCTAACCGTGTAACATCTTTAGTCATGAAAATGGTAAGCATCGGGTTAAAGGATTTTGAAACCCAGGGAGGGAATTAAGAACACGAGCAAGTATATACACATGTCATGAAGTATGATAATTTGAATTATCCATCATTATTATAACTTATTATCGTCATAAGGGACTGGATGTTCATTTTACAACTTTTTCTTCATGATATGCTGTGATATTTCATTTGTCAAGTGTTCACTTGTCTTTGTCTTTTCATTTTGAAGATATAGTCAATCACTTGGTAGCAGCAGCAGGAGGTGATAGTAGCACATAAGAACTTACATGTTTTTGATGTAATGAAAGATTTTAAAGCTCAAAGGTACACCAATTTTCTATCATAAGTTTGATAAACAAACCTCAAACGCAGAGTTATTAAATTGAAAATTGATTCTTATCTAATTCAAGAACATTCGCTCATGTAGCCGTACAGAGAAACAAAATAGCTAGCAATCTACCATTTTGATGTTGCATGTTGGTCACGTTCCTCGTCACAAATCAGGTTAGCCATTTTTTTCCATGTTGGGTTTACTTTGTGAATTTTTCTTTAAGATGAAGTGGTTCTCTCTTTCTGGTCTATGGGGGCACAAAACCTTAACAACAAAGAAAAAGGTTACTTTAGCCCCTCATTTAGGGGCTGTTTAGTGAATACTTACTCGGGTAAGCGCTTACCGGTTTCATCTGCCTTACGGTTCTTCTCTATTGAGCATGGAAACTAATCATACCCGGTAAGAATAATAACAAGGATCGAGCATCTTACCGGGTAAGTGAGGGAAAAGACTCTTACCCGGTAAGTGTTTACATCCCACACACACTCAGAGTGGAAATTTTCTTGACAATGGAAACTAGGATATTAAGTTATGAGGCTGCTATATATACAAGGTTGAGTTCTTGTGAGAAATGTTAAATATGGTGAGAAACATGAGAAGTGGTTATCAACCGTTGGATGATAAATAGACGAACATTATCCCCTTTAAGCTATAATTCATGGAATGATATTTGATTAAAAGTGATCATTGGTTTAAAAGTACTTTTCACACTTCTTACCAAAAATGGCATCTTTCACATAATGGGCATTATCACGTGCCTATATATAATGCTCTAATAGTCTCTGTGAAGTAACTTTAAGCAAAATTTTAGTTTATGTTATATAAATCTTGAAATGAAATGATAAGTTTTTATACTTGCATTTACATTGCAGGTTGTTTGGCATAAACTCGGTTGTTCTTTCACTTAAATCGGTGGACTAGATCTCACCAATCACCATGACGGACGGATGAACAAGACCACACCGGCTCACCACATTCCTTGATTGCTCCGTAAATTTTTTTGTTCTGTTTTGTGTTGGTTTTTTCATACAACCTAGCNTTCTACACTTTGATATGTGAGTGAGAGAGAGAGAGAGAGAGAAAAAGATGAATGTTTGACGTTTCAATGCTTCATCTTCTTCAAAAGCCCTTCCACTTCCTGGAAGAAGCACATCTGAATCTGTGCCACACATCTCTATCTTCATTCTATTTCTCTATTTATGCAAATTTTAATATGAAAATTTTGAAGTAAAATATCTCTATAAAAATACTACATTCAATCGTAATTGTAACAACCTTGTTTTTGTTGTTTCGGTAATAAATACAACAAGGTATTGGCTACTGTAAATTAATAAAATAATAAGTTGCTGAAAGTTTATAAAATAAGTATTAATAAGTATTAATAAAAAGAAAAATAAATAAGCTATAATATAGAGTGCTTAGTATGTTAAAAACAAAAAAAAATTTAAAAATGGGCTGGAAATGGTTGGGAATGGGCTGTTAGTAACAGCACGAGGTGTGTTATGGTGGCATGAGGTGCTTAGGAGAAGGACACATCAAGGGGTGATTAACCTAGTTCCCAAGCACATTAGCCTTCAGTATAAATACTAGTCTATTTGTGTTATTTTCTCTCTTTTTTACTTCAATCTCCAGCAGAAAAACACACACACACACGCATACAATTTCATATCTTTGGGAGTAAGGAAGAGAAGATTAGCAAGCAAGGTTAAGGGTTGTTGAGTTTAAACTTTCATCTATCAAGATCTAAGGTGATTCATTATTTTTCTGTTTTGGTTTGTTTACAAACCTGTGATACATACTTAAATTAACTAATTTCACATGTGATTCTCTAATTTTCTGCCTCAAACATGTTATTATGTTAAGTATGTTCATGATCTTGTTTATATGCGCATATTAATAAAAGAAATAAAGATCACCAATGATTACACTATCTATATATGAATTCCAATCATAAAAAGGATGGTTGGAATGAGGTGTAGGAAGGTGGTACCTTTGAGACGGTATTAACCGGGAAAGGGGTTGTAGAAATGATTCCGGACTCTTGACGAAGGGACCAAAATAATACTGGAAAGTGTGACATCTACCGGTGGAAATTGGAATCTAAAAGAAAGTGACTTACATGAGCATATTAACATGTTTATTTTCATTATGAGGCTATAAAATTGAATATATGATTTTAATGTATAATTTGGAATCACTAAGCAAATTTTGCTTAATAATCAAGTATGTATCTCAAATTAGTACAATTCCAAGCTTGGGAGGATGATGTAAATAGTTCAAGGAAGCTACTAAAGTTGCGACTTAGTCTGGTTTTTGGTCTTGGCATCGGTTTATTTTATATGGTCTTAGTATGTGTATTAGAAACCTAGATTTTTGTGTTGTGACTACGATCCATTGTAATGGTTTTTATATGAATAAGATTTTATATTAACTACAATTGTTTCCGCTATTTTCTTAAATGTGTTGCCTATATTTATAAAAAGAAAGAAAGAAAGTCCGTAACACCCTTAGTTGTGTCTAGGTTTAGAGACGGAAAAAGTGGGGTGTTAATTCATTAACTATAACATTAAAATTAAAACGTAAGATGCAACATTAATCTATTAATGATATGTTTGAACAATTATAAAGAAGGTGAGATTTGTGGGATAGGAAGCCATAGATGGGTTTTAAATTGGGGATTTTGGAAGATGAAGAGAATGAAATTGAAGAGTGGAAGAGATAATATAAGGGTAATATAGTAATTTTATGAATAATTGAATTTGATAATTTATTTATTGATATTTAAATGATTTATTAATTATTAAAATAGAGATTTGGACATAGATAATAATTTTAAAAGTTTTAAAAGAATATAGAAATAATTTAAAAGTTTAGAAGAATATAGAAGTAATTTTAAAGTTTTACAAGAAGATGGAAGAAATTCTCCCTTTAAAGGTAAACATATTATTCTTTGAACTAAAAACATAATGCAATACCATAGACCCACCCTTCAACAGTAGTTATTATCTATGTATTCAAGTTGAATCATAACACATTTACCAACAAATTGGGAACACTTGGTTAAAATTGAATCCATAAATGGATCGACCGATTTAAATTGGATTATGTTAATAATATTAAATTAATAAATCAAATACTACAATAAATAATGCAATAAACTACAAATAGAGATCTTTCAAATTTAGAAGAGCAAACTACGATTTTCATCCATATGATTTGTTGTTATAACGGTTTTTCTTTTTGGTCTTCAAAATTTTCTTTTTCCATGGTTTCTATTATGTTTCATTTTACGTCCTTAGGACTAACTTTGTTAAGATTCAATAGTTAGCCTAGAGGAAGTTTTATCCTTTTTTTTAAAATTGAAATAGTTTTCTATCAAAAAGTAACTATATATTTATTATATATTTATTAATTGATCTCTCATTTTCCCTTCCTTTCGGCAACCCTCTCTAGTAACTCAACGCCACCTACTCGTTCCATAGAGACATCTTCAGCGCTCTATTCGGTGTGAGTGCACCATGTTTCTTGGTTACGTTGAAAACATGTTTCTGATTTATGGTGACCAGATTCTGTAAGTTATTCAATTGAGAAAGTTTCTCTAGAACATAGAGATTTATGGTGAAATCTCGATTGAGTTTAGGAAAGAAAGGGGGAGAAGAAGGGAGAGGTTGGGCCGTAGATAATCAAAGAAAGGAAAGGGGTGAAGGTGAAGTAAGTCGGAGAAGGGAGATATGTTCGACATAACATTATAACATACATTATATATATTGTTGAACAATTAATTAAAGGAGTTTAAAAGGCAAAATTACTCATGAACTAACTGCTGAATTTTAACAAAGTTAAGAAAAATGGAAACCGTAACGATATAAAAAAAACCAACATTTAAAGACCAGGACTAAAACCATTATAAACAACAAAGTGTAGGGACGAAAATAGTAATTTACTCGATTTAGAAAGATGGTTTTTTAAGGTTAGCTTATATGAGAATGACACATAGACTTACAAGTTGCACTTGTTTGATGGTTTTGTAAAAAGACTGGTATGGATGGTCTAACAGTATTGAAAGACACGCACATCAATTTTTTATGGTAGACCGATCATTTATGTCATTTAGACAATTGATTCAGGTTAAAAGGTATACAACACGTTTTTACCCAGACAAAAGGATTTATCTAGAAAGACAGATTTTTTCATACAGGATTTGATAGAAAATTTGGCAAACAACTCCTAACAAAGAAAAAAGCACAGAGGAACAAAGTTTCTTCCCAAACTCTATACTTTGAAGACAGATTCAATGCAAACAAGCAGTTGATTGTAAGCAATCTTAGTTATCATATTTGTAGTTTCCTTACACAAGCTAACAATTGAAATTTTGTGATAAAGGAAATCATTACATTAAGATGTAGTTCAGTTCACATTTTTTGAATTTTAACAAATACACAGATATTTATATTTTATGCATAACAAAATCATACATAATAATGTAATAATTAAAGTAATTATATGTTTGACTTGAATAAGATTATTATTATTATTAAAGGGATCATGAAAAAGAAGGTCAAAGGGGGATAATGGCATGAGAATGAGATGCAAATGAAAAGAGTGTCATGCTTCTGCTGCTGCTAGTAGTAGTATTATTGCTGAGTTTATGGATCTAATTCACATGCATTTCCATTTAATTCCAAATTTGCATTATCACCCACCCATTTCATTTCTCTGCTCACCCACCTTCTTTCCTATTATTGCCATGCCTATCACCCCCATACTCCTAAAAATGGGGAAAAATAGGAATATCCTCGTACTTCTTTATCTTCGGATTGTATGCATTTGTGCATAAAAGTAAATTAAGTTGTTTTTTTTTTGGTTTTTGTACACATGTGCATATTATAAATTACTTCTATGCACAAGTGCATACGGTTCAGATGAAAGGCTACGAGGGTGTTCCTCAGTTTTCCGTTTTTTGAGGTTTTCCTTGAACCTCAATCAAGGGAGTTTGTGGTAAATGTTTGATCCAATTTTAGCCAATCTATTATATTACTTGTTTTTAGGAGAGTCATCTGGGAGGGATTTTTGTTATTAATTTTTATTTTTCTTTAAACCATTAATTAGTGAAATGAGTGCATGAAGCAGTTACCACAAAATACCGAGTTCTCCCATGAATGGTCCCCATATATATATATATATATATATGTATATATATGTATGTATGTATATGGCTTATCTATTTGCTATTCATTATTGAAATACCCAGTTACTTGTTATATTTAGACCAAATATATCATCTATATATGGGTCACTTTGATCCATATCCTACATGTTGTCAGCCAGCCATAAATGGTTCAGGTGATTGACAAACTATTCCAAGTTGAAAATGAAGGGTATAATTGTAATTTTACACTGCCTCTTTATCTCTTCAAAGTCTGTCCAAAAGAGTCCATACCCAACTTATGGCTGTCTACAACTGTGATCCTGTGTAAAATGACATACCAGGACTTCTATCTATCATCATCACATGCATGTCTTCATCATCATGTAAATATTTCAACATGCATCATCTATTCATCTAATACCAGATAATACCCTTTAGTGATGACTACATAATCGCTCATCTATCATGATTTAATGGGCAAATAGGATAATTTTTAATATCAAAATAAACAAGAACCAAATCTGAACCTTATAATTGAACCCAACTAATTTACATGAAAATCAGATCTTGATTATTGTTGACTACAATCCAGATTATTTAATTTACTAATAATTTAAAGAAAGAAAACAAATCAACTACTCAAAATCCAACTAAATCGCGGATTACTCATGCCTATATCCAAAAAAAGACTATTCTAGTAGTGCGATTAGAATAAGTACAACAAGTTTCGTTTGCTATACAAGTAGTAGTACGACTTACAACACGTGGTTGTTGTGGGCTTCACGATTTCTGTGCTCATTCAGCCACTTTACTTATCTCACTACCAGAAGCTGAACCCGGAATCTTTTCAAGCAGACTGCAAAATACCAAGAAGAGAAAAAACCATTAGGTTTCTTTTAAATAACAAGTTTCTGTAAAAACCCATGTATCGAAAACAATATAAAGGTGATTTTCGTACTTTAAAGATTTCGAATCTGGTAAAATGGAATCAGTAGCAGATGGATTGAGTTGCTCCTGTGTAAATACCAAACCATTCTCATTTGTTTGAGCTGTTTGAGGTGAACCTTGAGGAGTTACACTTGGATTTCGACATGACATTCCTGCAAAATATAACAACTTAATGGCTTAATTTCGTTTTTAGAATTGAAATAATCATGCCTCAAGAAAACAACAAGACAAAATTGTGAAAGATTTTTGAGATGTGTAGGGCAGAACCATATAATGTAAAAGCACACCATATGCAAATGTTGGGCCAAATTCGACCCTACCATGAGGAATGGAAACCGGTTTTCAGTAGCTAAGTTTCGAACTAGTAAGACAAAAAAAAAAACGGGCATAAATCAATATCTTTCCCATGCTTTACATCCTTATTATATCTTCTAGAGATTATACATTTGTCTTCTATGAACCATCATCATAAACTTGTTCTGTTAATCCTTATTATCTTAAGCTATGTATAATGTATATAATCTTTAATCCTCATAAGACATTGTTTAATAGACAGCTTTAAAGAATGCATCCATGGTGAACAAAAAAAGTAAATGATTATGTAATTTTATTACCTTGGAGAAGTATCATGAGGAAGAAGATAATGGTAAAGAGCATAGCAAACAAGCTACCATTCATTGATGAAGAAGATGATGAAGCCCTTAAAGCTTTCTTCTGTTTGAGTGCCTTCATTCGCTCGATTCTTGCTCTTTTGATGATGGCAAGTTCCGCAAGCTCTTTGATGAGCTTCTGATCAGCAGCATCCAAAGAAAAGCCTCTCGGAGGCCGTGGAGGTTTAGGTGGTTTTTTCGCACTTGAACTCTTTTTGCGTTTCTCTTTCCCTATCTTCTTCCCAACCTCCACTTTTGAGTCAATTACCACCTTCACATTGTTCTCCAAATCATCATCTACACTCATCAGATGATCACTTAACTTGCTGAAATCTGTTTTTGGTAGGTTTTCATCTGAACTGAGATCAGGGCTCACACCAGCACCACTCTCGAGATCAATAACAAAATCTGGATCTCTAGGAGGACCGCGATCCATTAACAGCTTAATTTAAAGGGATTTCCTATTTCTCACTCCCTACTTGTTTAAAACATAACCAATCCTATTGACAAATGATATCAAATTCTGCCATCAACTCAAACCTATTTTGCAAAATCTGTGTTCTTAGGCTCAAAAGCTCTGAATGATGACAGATCCTGAATACAAAATAGATCAGATTAGACTCTATTTCATTTGATCAAAATTGTTGTCAACTTACACAGTGGAATTTAAGCTAAATATTCAGCATAATATAGCAAGGCGAATGTAATAAAACTTGTAGTCTTACAGATGAAACAACAAATTGACATTGATCAAAACAATTTTGGTTAAGGATTTTCAAACGCAACACAAAGACGATTGAAAAAGTTGAATTTGATCTAGTATGAACTTAAAAAAAGGTCAAAAAATGAGCTAAAAATCGGTAGCTGTAAAGCACAAAAGTAAAGCGAAGAATGTCAAAGAACAAGTAGCGTAAAGTAAACAGAGAATCAAGACAAAAAATTGAGTAGAATTGAATCTAAATCTCAAGAACTAAACAAAAATTATAATCGCAATTCATGTTTGAATAATGAAAATTAAAGAGGAATGGAAGGTACCTTAGTGTTTGTAGATCCAAAATTGGAGTGAAATCGAAGGATCTCTCTCTTCAGAAAATCAATGGGAGAGCGATTGTACTAATTTTGAAATGAGAAGAAGAAGAAGAGATTATATATATATATATATAATATATATATACGAGGGTTTCTTTTAAGGATTGGAGTTTGAGACAGCCGGGAAACTCCCCTTATTTTGATTTCTTTTTATTTTTTTTAGTAAACTACAGTTTTAGTCCCTATGGTATCTTCAAAACTTAAAAAGGGTTCCTGATATGCAGAAAATATACAAGAATGGGCCACTATATTTTGCATTTTGGTTTCAAATGATCTCAAAGTGTAAAACTTTGTTAATGGTTCTTTTGAAAGAATTTAACAATGATGTGATATTATTTTTCTTATCCAACATAATATATAAGGGTGCGTTTGGTACAGAGAATGGAATTGCAGAGAAATGATTACAGAGAATGAAATTGTAGAGAAAGGGAATTGGTCTGAAGAATGGAAATTGATTCTTCTGTTTGGTAGCACAGAGATTTCAATCGAGAAATGTAACAGAGAATCGTTTCTCTTGTTTGGTACAACAAAAAATTCAACAAAGAATTATACCAACATGCAAGAAGTGATATCTGAATGAGCAAATTGAAGTGAACATATATTTCAGCCGAGAACATAATTTTTATCTTTTGAAAGAGCAAACTGAAAGTGAACACAATTTTTTATCTTTTGAACATAATCTTTGACCTACATAATTCCATCATCAATTAATCATGTTTACTTCAAGTTAGCCTAGAGATATGATGACCATAAATATGACACACATAAGCTGATAATATCAACATCAATAACTAATTTATTAAAAGAACCAAGGTATCAAAGTGACAAGTAGGATAAAACAAGCCGACCCACACCCAAAACACATCACTGAAACAGGAACAAAAATGAAAACAAATCGGCAAGAAGAGCCTTTTCCAGCTAATTTACAAGGAATAAATCACCCGGAATGAGCCGAGACAAAACATCTAACTGAATAGATGGGAAAAGACAGCCACAGAAGACTGAAATTGAAACAAAAAAAACGAAAACCATAGGCACTGGATGGTTGTAGGCTTGTAGCTGCACACATCTGCTGTTGTACCAGGTAAAAACAAACAGCCCCTGCTTCCCCATGACAACACCTCTCGAAAATTCGGTACTCACAGAATGCATCAACAGAAACAGTAACTTCCATGGAGATCCTTAGCCACCAACTCCTGTCTCGGGGACTATTGAGACATGTCCTGCCCAAAGCAAGAGAAAACCCAAATCACCAACAATACGAATGAACAAACCAGAAAAAAAGACGATGGTTTCAAGCAAGCTCCTAACCAATATTTTCATAAAAATAAAACAAGAAAGCATTCAATAAACAAGTTGTGAAAGGAGATGGGCCTTGGATGCCTTTTTATGTGAAAAATTGAAACAAACCATCAGTTGTGCCCTGTCGGATGTTGGCTTCAAAGCTCAGACTTTTGTTTCTATAAACTCTCAAATGTATATAATAAAGATGTGAATGGTAAACAAAACATGTACCACTACAACTACCCTGAAATGGTAAATAGAACATGTAGCAATGATGTAACCCTTCTAATAAATTGAAACACAAAATGGACCCAGAAAGGATGTCAGTTGAAAAGAATCAACAATCATTTTAAGAACTAGTTAAAACATTAAACACTGATCATAGACTCCTGACCATACTCAAATGCCCATTAATAGGATTAGGAATTCCAATTTCCACTCAAAACTCATTAAAGGGTCATATAGGTGAAACCAGCGAGGTGGATAAAGAACATCGAGATACTTACCAAGCCGTCGCCGGAGAAGCTAGACCCGCTGCAGAAACCCTAGCCGTCGCCGGAGAACGCCAAACCCTAGCCGCACAGAGAGAGATAGAGAGAGCGAGACATCGAGAGAATGAAAGAGAGACTTACAAGTCGTCGGAGAAGAGTACACTGGTGGAAGACTTCGCCGGTAGAGAGAGTGACGAGTTAGAGAGATCGACGAGAGAGAGGGAGAGAGCGTTGATTTGTTTTTTTTGGAACCAATTCTCCGTGTGTTTTTTTCAATTCTCAGTTATTCCCAAATTTTCAGTTCCCACCAATTCTTCTCATGTGAGAGGGAAATGAAAATAGAGAAAAGGAAATCAATTTTTTCTCGCTCTTTCTTTTCTCGGGTGTCAACAAACAAGGGAATTCCTTTTATTTCTCTTTCTCTACTCCCAATTCTCTCTACCAAACACCTCCTAAGAGTTATACACTCTCCCACCCTTCTCCTCTCTCCTCTCCGACCATCGACCTCCATTTTTGCTATTTTTTATCAAAACATGAAAACATGTTCGGAAGGAAAAAAAGCGACTTCATCCTTTCCCTTTCTCTGTCCTGTGTTGCTTATTGCCATCACAACCACATAGTAATATTTCACAAAATTTCAAATAATTTACTGGTTTAAGAAAACAACCCTTCAAACCTTAAGAAAAAAGTCAATTGAACCCATCTTTAGTCTTCAATACCAGGCAACCCCCGATCCACCTCCATTTCTTAACACCCTTGCCACTCCTTATATCTAAATATCCTTCTCTCTAACCACTATGACCATCATAGTTTTTCCCATATACTTTGATTGACCTCCTTTGGTTGATCATCACCAACCACTATTGTCCTTCTCTTCTCACCCCAAAGTTTGTGTCATCGTATGTCTTTTAATGATGATACTCAGATAGTTAGAAGAAGACATCAGGTAGGTCACTCCTCCCAGGCCGGAGCAAATATTGCTCTTCGTACATCCGACGCTGGTGGAGAGTTTGACTATCTCTCTGATGATCTTAGGCTTGAGAACGAGCTTGCCCTGAAGGAACTCGAGAAAGAAAGGCTAAGGACCTCGAGGACTTTAGAGCCACTTACGAGCTTCTCTCTCAGGAGATTGAAAATCCTCTAGTTCATCAAAACTATGAGATGAATCAACTCAAGAAGGATCTCAACTGGTGCAATTCAAAGTTAAACATCAGAAAGCACAAGTCGACGATCGTGGACACAAAGATCACTGGTAAACGGGCTACAAAGAATAAGACTGCTAAAGCCTTCATCAAGATTTTAGTGAGGACGTCACCATCACTGATCATACCACCACCAACCTAAAGAACTTTGGCTACTATGAATGGTTAGAGATCAGAGAGGCGATGCCAAAGAGAAATCAACATTCAAGAGACTTATCGCTAAAGAGCTAGACATGCTGCTAAACAAGATGAGTCTTGTGGTCCAGGTCCCTGCTTATCAGCCTTCCTCCAGAAGAAGACGAGCTGCAACTGGTAGGGGTGTTCAAAAAAACCAAAACCCGAAAAACCGAACCGAACCATATGATCCGAAACCGAGAAAACCGATACCCGAGCAACCCGTGACCCGAAAAACACGAAAATGAGGGTACCTGCTAAGCTGCATGCCGGGTTCGGTTCACAAAATTTACTACCTGCGGGTACTCGCCCCGCCCCGTATATATTTAGTTTATTAAAAAATAATATTTATTAATACTTCATAATAAAATATTACTAATTTTAAAAAAAATCTCCATCACATGCCGTGTATTCTTCGTTCACCCATACTCTTATTTTCATTTTCTAATAGTTTTTAGTGTTAATTGTTTTAGTTTTGTCACAAAATACCTTCATTTCCTGGTATATATTTTGTATACATCAAAACATTTGGCAAAATACGGGTACCCGTGAACTGAACCGTGGGTACCCGCTCCTTTTCGGTTAAGTTCGGTGCGGGTACCCGCCCCGCACGGTTCGGTTTCAGATAGTAAAATTAGGTACCCGCCCGTACAAGTGGTTCGCAAAAATTTCACTACCCGCCCCGTGAACACCCCTAGCAACTGGAGAAGGACCTACACTGAGAAATGAAACCAGTGTCAAGTTCACTGTGGAAGAACTTTTATTCTCCAAGCTCAGAGTGGATCTCTCTAAACTCAACACGACTCTCCCTGATGGCTTTCCAAGACTACCAGGGACTGTCATGCTAGATCCTGAGAAAGGCATGTATTTTGAGGACGCTGAAGGAATGATTCACTTCCAGCGTGCCTCTGAGTTCAAAAAGGCCCCTACTCAGCATCTTGAAAACCTCCTTTGCTGCACAGTGGGGACATCAGAGAACGTCGTGACATTCATGTTCAACAAAATGATCAGGAAGGAGTTGGATGAAAGACACGAGGAAGGAGAATTCGTTAATCCTCTTCTTCCCCTTAGCTCAATTTGTTCTTTTTATATGTATTTTTTCTTTCAGTACACTATCATACACTTGCAAACTTACATTTCCTTGTAATCCTTACTTATCAAGTTAACGAAAAGTTTATCAGCGTACTTTATTCCATCATAGTACTGAAAAAGATCCTTTAAAACAGTAAGTGGGACATGTACCTTTATGAGTTCCATTTCCTTTCTGTTTTTTCAATTCTAGACTTAGAAATAAACTTTTCTTTGTTCTAGAATATAGGCAACTTCTCCATTGTATATGTCATCATCATTTAGGGGGAGATTGTTGATCCAGCTCTCCTAAGACCTGATGAAATAATGATGACCCCGATCTTACTTAGTGTGGATACTTAACTTTTTTTTAGCTTAAGAAATTATCATTGGGTCTGTTTAGTGATAGTGATAGCTCTTGCAATCTCAAGTTTCACTTTATAATGTATGTATCGAAGTCAGGGACTCGCTGGGTCTGTTTAGCGTCCCTGATAGAAGACATCAAGAAGCCAAATATCGCTCCCTGAAGACAAAGAAGTCAAGCATGCAGAACCATCAGAGATGTCAAAGAAGTAGCCGATGATAGAGTCAACGCTGCTAGTGATTAGAAATCGGATTCAGTGATAGCTTCCTGACTACACCTGCCTGACAGTCTAAGCCTAAGCGACTCGCTGACCTCTCTCAAGGCTCAGCGACCTCTACACGCTAATTGGAGACTTGTATACGAAGACTTCCTTATTTGTCTTAATTCTTTATGCACAAATGGACAACCATGCTTTTCTGACACAAGTACAAAAGGAACGTTCTTCACACTGTTCCCTCCGTACTTATCAGCCTCAAAAGCAAACTGTTCACTATATACTCCATACTGATTTATGTGTATGGATGTATTTTATAGTAAATAGTACAAATGAACCACTAGATACACAACACGTGTTAAAGTGATTCTGCCATGCATTTGATGCATGCAGTATATATAGAAGATAGAACGTGTTCTTCAAACACATCATTTCTTCCTCTATTTCTTACCGAGTCCTTTCTCTTTCTATCTTTTATATTCTTTCTTTCCGTTCTCTTCTCACTTAATGCATAAGTGAAAGCTATGTGAACTTAAGATTGTTTAGATTAGGTTTAATCATTTTCTATTTCCACAACAATCTTGTAAATTCTGTATTTGAAGTTATAAGTACAAATAGAATTTAAAAGTACAAAATCTGTGTGATTTTATTCAACCCCCCTTTTACAATCTTTGTTAACCTTGAAGATCACCTCTGGGACCAACAACTAGTACTAGGGACCACTTTCATACCAAAATGCAAAAGATAGTGCCCATTCTTGTATGTTTTGTGTTTTAGGGATCAATTTAAGTTTTTTAGCATACTACAAGGACCAAAATTGTATTTTACCCTTCACTTTATTTTCTACTATGTGGTTTGATGAAATTACAGTTTTCGATCTGGTATTTCAAAATTATAATTGGCACATAAAGACACTTTCATTTGTTACTAATCGTCGTTAGGGTTGAGGACGATTTTATAATTAAATGCAAACCACAAGGTTACTAGTCTAATTATTGAGGTTGAGGGATGAAAACCAAGTCTTTCACAACCATAAGGAGAGTCTTTATGATAAACTCAAATTAAAACTAAAAATATCAAATAATAGGAGATGCCTTGTACTTTATTTTGTCTCTTAATTGTTATATGTATAACTCTATAGTTTAAACATGAGTTCTTTTTGTTTTTTATAGGTAAATTACAAAAATCGTTTTTGTGGATATATGAAAATCATGGATTGGATCTTTCGAATCTTTTTCTTATAGATCAAGTACGTATGGTTTCATTTTTGTTATAAATCAGGTCCTTCATCCTAACTCTATTAATAAAAAGTTTTGTTAACTCAAGAATATTTTGGTCATTTTACTCTTTTTAATATTTTNTATATATATATATTACTTGGGATCGTATAAGAATACATTATTAGAGGTATATTAAAGTTCGTGAAGGTGGGTGAAGTGAAGATTTGGTTGATATTAGCTCGTGTTTTGGTCATAGATGAATTGAAGGTTCACGATTTTGTTAGAGTTAGATCAAAAAGTCAACTCATCGAAAATTTAGAAGTATTCTTGTCGTAACTCTCACCAAAACCCAAACACACACACACACATACACACACACACACACACACACACATATATATA